>JAVGVS010000298.1:253240-546837 GCA_032718565.1 Distichodus sexfasciatus | reverse complement strand
TATTTGTGTCAGTCTCTCATGCTGTCTTTCTCTTTCTCTATTTATCTCTTTCTCTCTTTCTTTCTTGTTCATTCACTGTCTTTCTCTTTCTTGCTATTCCTCCTTTTTACTCTCACTTTTTCCCTCTTTCTCTCTATTTCTCTCTTTTTGTGGGTACAGCAAGTCAGACTCCCACTGTTGCAGTCCTTTGTCTCTCTCCTTATTTATTTATTTATTTATTTATGTAGTGTGTGTATGAGATTAATATTACTATTTTTGTTATGTAAATGTTAAGTTTTTTTGCCATTTGTACAATTTCATCCTGTGTCTATTTTATCAGTTAAGTGATGAAACAAAACAACATCTCTGTTTTAATTCCATGTGTAACTCTGCTGTCGGGCTGCTGTCTCTCCGGCGGGGTCTCTGCGCTTCAGCGGCCTGTGTTTGAGTAATTAGTTTGAGGCTGTAATTGGCAGCGACGTTTTAATTACTTTGCAGTGAGAACACTAAGGAGCAGCTCGGCTGTGGGCGTCTCGCCTTCTGCTCGACAGCGCTTCATTTCTTTCTTTTTCCTCTTCTTTCTGTCTTTCTCACTGTCTTCACCGCGTCTGAACTCTGCTTCGTCACACTGCTCCAGCCAAAGCGCAACAAATGAATCGTGAGAGAGCGTTTTGTTGAATTCAACGCGTTATATGCAAAATAAGTCTCCACTTTCACAAATTTGTGCAATCTGAGCAAATGTGTGAACTGTTTTATAGGCAGATTTTGTAACAAATTTTTAAATAATTCAACTCAATAATTAATCTTACTGAGCAGTGCTGGGAAGCTGTGTTTAAACTAAACATGTCACAATACCACATTTTTATGTCTGATACGATACCAATATTGTAAATCTGTCAATATGATACAAATCCAATACAGTCTCTGAGTCTGAGTAAATAATGCTTTAAAAAATGTCTGGATACATGGCTGAGATTATTCTGTTCTGCTTGAGGAAATACTTGACTTAAATCCTTTTTCCTAAAACAATGTAATAATTACACACCCATATGTATATGTTAAACTATTTATTATTAAAATAACACGATTCAACATGATTCCTTTAAACACAGTTGTGTAATTTAGTGACGCTCCCTAATCCTGCGGCACTATAACCATCAGGAACACGGAGGTTGTGAGTAAGAGCTGGTGTTGTTAAGGAAATTAAACAGTGTAATGGTGTGATGTGCTTTTGGGCTTGTAGTGTGTTGTGTTGCTTGTTCTGCTCATTGTCATATCAATATGTAGGAATTAGTGTCAGTGTTGAACAATAAACCAGCTTCACCACAGTCACACTTCCCATGCAGAACCAACGTGTGTGCGAACCTTTACAGATCAGCTCCAATGCCACGACACCTGGTCCAGCTATTTGGGTCATTATCGGACTGATATCTGATCCATGTATTGGATCGGTGCCATCTTTAATTTCATGTCATCTTAAATTCAGAGTCAAAACAAAAACATATATACATATAACATATTTATAAATTCCTTCAATTATTAATTTAGTTTGATTCTACTGTTTACTTAACAATTCCAGTTCTTAAGTGTAACTTTACTTCCTTGTATTGACTCTGTTTAAGTGGAAACACAAAATTGTTCCATTATTATAATGTCATGTAATCAGCTTTGAATAAATCCAAATAATTATTATTATTACTATTATGATGGGAGGACTATTAGTGACTTTGTTTTGTGTGCTGAAGTGGAACATTCGTTAGAGTGTTTTCGAGGTTTATGTCCTTATGCACCAACATTCAAGAGTTTGCTGACGTGATTGTTGCCTGTTATCTGTTCAGAGCCTCATAATAGCTCATAATACAGGCATATTTATAGAAGCACATTTCATGCTTGGTGTAAACACGCTTACTGCTCCGTCGCTATTAGGTAGAAGAGTATTTTTGCTCGAATAGGGAGCTGGTGTGAGCAGATTACCTGTAATAAGACAGTTGGACTGGAAATAATTTCTCAGAAGAAAAGTGAGAAATAGAAAAATGCAGTTTCATCTTTTTCAGGAGAAATAATCTGCTTCCTACTCACATTCAACCAGTTATTTTTACAAACTTTTTGATTGGATTCCTCTATATATTGTATAAAATCAACTTGACGATGAATAAGTCACACATTTGTAATCAATTGTAGAATTTCAACCAACTTTTATAGGCTTTCAGTGTTACAACTTAGGTTTTTAGGTGAGTTAACAGAAAGCAAAATGTGAAGATGTCAGATTTATTTAAACTATATGTATGATAATTATTCTGTATGATATTATTCAGTGTAATGATGTCCTATATGTGTTGTCTTATATGTACGGATAGTAGTGTCCTTATTGTCTATAATGCCTTGGTTTGATGATGTCGTTGCTGTTTTCTTATATGTATTGATTGTAGTGTCTGTTTTGTTTTGATACAATGTTGTTGTTGTTGCCTTATATGTGACCCTCCATGGCAAAATATCTTCACGCTAGTCAACGAGTGGATTTACCGTAAATATTAAAGTAGAGCGGTCAAAACAGAAACTTTTAACATTCTGCTGGAATTGAATTCCTCACCTCAAGAAAGTCACGTTTTTAGGATGGAAAGGGTAAGTTTTTCAGCCAAATTTATTCACAACAGTACAGTATAGACCTTCCACTGTTTCAAAACACTAAAAACAAAAAATCCACCATTTTACCCCACGCAACATAAACGGTCGTTTTTCTCAGAAACCTCTGTTGCGACAAGCGACTGGTTTTGCCGTGGAGGGTCACATACAGTATGTGTCTGACTGTAATTTCAGCAATAGTAGTGTATGTGTCATGCACATTGTTTTATTGTCTTTTAGTTTCCTGCCCAATGTACACCACACTGTACAAATTACCATCAGGTTAAACCTCAAAACTTTAGTAACTTTAAGCTGCCTTAAAGTTACAAGTAAAATCAAGCTGGATTTATTGATATACAGTACTAATATGCTATATATACAGTACATATACACTGTATATACACAACTCATTATGTTAAGTTTTGTATTCCTCTGTAAAAGTCCCTGTTTGGTGATTCGCATTCTACGATGTTATATCTACTTTATCTGAAAGATAAACATTTTCTAAGATAGTGATAAATATATACATATATATCATCAGAGTGCACCACAACCAAATGTGAACTTTGCATTTGATCCATCCGTGAAGGAGCAGTGGGCAGCTGACATGGGGACGGTACCTTCCTCATGAGTACCTCGGTGGTACCTTTACCAGCCCGGGATTTGAACCGGCGACGTTGTCAACATGGGGCTAAATCCCTAACCATTACACTACACTTTAAATCGCAGTGTTGTGTTGAAGGAGAAAGAGAGAGTGAGAGAGTGAGAGAGAGAGAAGTACAAACGCCCCAAAGTCGTAGTTTGACAAAGCGAGCAGCTGCATTCATCAGTTTGGCACTGGAACAAAAGTGAAATCAAACCTTAATGATAGACTGCAGCGTCCAAATCTTCTCTCTCTCTCTCTCTTTTAAATTCCTCTGCTCAAACAGCATGTGTGCACTCATATACCCTTTCTTTTAGTCACACAAATTACACACACACACACACACCAAATAATCACAAACATGGGGGTTAACGTTTACCTGTGATGTGAGTAATGAAGATCTGTGAAAGCAGTCACACTCCCGATGAAGGAGTACACGAAGTCACTCCTCTCTCTCTCTCTCTCTCTCTCTCTCATGCAAACACATACTCACACCCCGCACACACATCATGCCGTGCATTTATAGGCTCATAAACAAACGGCTACTCAGCAAAATGCTTTTCGCCCTGAACACACACACACACACATACACACACGATCAATGCATATTTTTTCTCTTTTAACTGCCGCTGCACTTTTGCCGAGCGCATGTTTACATTTGCCTCTATAATAAATGCGACTTGGACCAAATGGCACAGCATGAAAAGGTGTAAATCGGTCGTCCGTCAAGTCACAGAAGGAGACTGCAGAGTGAATATTAAAATCCTCTACACAAATGTCACAGTTATGTATAAATATGTTTATCTGGGATGTCAACAGATTTAAAGAAGCACTTCAAGCCCAAACAAATGAATAAATAAATAAATAAATAAATAAATATTGGTAACAATGAATGAAGCTAACCGGAACTATTTGGCACAAAACAAACACTTGTTAAGAAAAGACCAGTAACTGCTGTTTTAACTCGAAGTCTCCAAACCGAGGAGTTCCGTGGAGCTGGCGTCCAAGTGCCATTTCTGAGCCGGACACACAGTTCCAACTCGATCTGGCTCCAACAAGCGCCAGGCATTAGCCTGTGTTCCCATGGTGATGATAGAGGCCAGAGGGAGATGATTGGCAAATTGGGCACAGCTAAGGAAAAAGCAGGAGGACGAGAGCCAATCAGACGCAAACAAACGAACAAACCGAGGGGAAACTGCATTTATTTTAGTGAGAGATTGTGAACACTGCAAAGTATGGTGGTCCACAACGTTCAACTGAATGCAAAAGCCACAAAACAAGTGGAAAATCTACAACACGAATGCGTCAGCCACATCACAAACACAAATGCAACAAAACAAATGCAATAAATAAAATAGACGGTTTTGTGATGTTACTTTTGCATTCGTGTTGTATCTAGGGGTGGGATTTGATCAAATTTGATCAATATCAATGCCGTTATCAATCCAGTTCCTTAGTAATTATGAGTAATTTTTTGAGTGTGAAAAAGTAGTTCTACACAGTCTTCCACACCAAAAACAACCATTTTATTTTTCCCAAAATGATGTCTGCACAAGACTGTGAACATGAACACATTCTTATTGATATTCAGAGTTGTTATTATGCAGAGACATTCTATGGTTTAGTTTATGAAGAACAATAAGGTTAGTGCAGGTGGAAACACTTATTCATCCATTTGGAATCCATCTGGATACAGAATGAAATTATTAAATAACAAATCATGCATTTTTCTATATTTATTTTTTACTCTCTAACATTATAGAATGGAAATAATATTTTCTGATTCATGGAAAATACTGAAATACTGAAGTTTTGGTAATTTTAATTCATTTTTGACTCATTTCTGGGAGAGAAGTACATTTTTGTCATGAGGGCGTTCCATATGAGACACAATAGCGCTGTGGACTCACGTTGGGAATAAATAAATATCAAGTAAATGTCTGTACTGTGAGTAGAACGCTGGGTGTTGTTATTTATCAGCTAAAATATAAGTTTTGTTTGTAATAAATGGGAAGATTTAACTGAACTGGAAGGTTTTAGTGAATGTTGGACTTCCCTGTAAGAGTCGTGAGCGCTAACAAATGCAGCGTGTGTGTCTACATCGCGAAAAATATTATTTATGCATCATGAATCCTCCTGGTTGAAGGTCAAGCTGCAGAGAGTGTGACGTAATGAAAAACAAAACATGCAAAACATAGGGAAAACTGAAGAAAACGTTATGTTGGGAAATGAGAGAATCGTTAAGAAGAATCAATAACGTTGGAGGTGTACAATTTCCAATGGAATCAATCAATTGGAACCGGTTTTGAACTGTTTTTTGATTCCCACCCCTAGTGACACCTCCTTGTGTCCAAATTAGGCTTGACAACCTTAATGGTGGCCAAAATAGGGAATGACAACCTTAAGGCCTCGTTCACACGGACGTCTGAACCAGGCGTTTTTTTGGCGTTCGTGGCGCCAGGTGAGCTCCGACTGAATGCCGACCGTTTTTCTGCTCATTGGAGCAAATCAAAGCGTCCACACAGGCGTTCAGCACCGGCGTTCGCCGGCTGCGCGTTTGGGTGGCGTCAAATAAACGCTGCTTGCAACGTTTTCTGGCGTCAAAATCCCAACGAACGCGAGGAAAATGACGCTATTGCGAACGCCAGTGAAACAGCAATCGAACGCAGCTACAAAGTGCAGTAAAAACGCGTATGGCGTTCAGAGGGCGTTCATTTCGAACGTCCATGTGGACGAGGCCTAATAGAGACACTTCCTTGTGGTCAACGTAAGGAATGACAACCTTAATAGTGGTGTCCCCTTGTGGCCAAAATAAAGAATGACAACATTAATGGAGACGCCTCCTTGTGTCCAAAGAGAGAATGGCAACCTTAATGGTAGCACCACTTTTGTGGCCAGCATAAGTAATAACAACGTTAAGGGGAATGCCATCACGTGGCCAAAACAGGGAACTAAAAAAATTTTACTTGACAAAAAGGGAAATCATTCGCAAAAGCAATAATCTTTTTATTCACACATTTTATTCCACATTTAAATAAACACTTTCTCTCCACTTTCTCTGTAAGCAGCAGCAGCTCAGGGACGGAGCGACACTCCTAAAGTTAGCTCAGTTAGATCTTTGAGGCATTTCCATGTGATGGAAGCCCGGATAAATTCCAGAAAGGAATTCTAGGGATGGAGTCTCACCAGAATGGAAACAGGTGAGACCCAGATGAGAGGAAGATTGCACTCGTTTTAACTGACGGGCGCTGGTTGGGTTTGTGCGCTAGTCATTGTGGGGTGTAATATGAACTTTAAAAAGGGACATGAATAGAACAAATGCTACAGTACTTTTACATTTGACTTTTTGATTTTAAAAATTTGGGATTTTCCATCTCACACATCTTCTCTATGAATAAAGGAAAGAATTTTCATATTCAACTGCTGCACATTTAATGCAAAATGACAATTCCAGCACCGTAATTGGAGGTTGAACACCACGTGTAACTAAATTGCAGTCTCTTTTTCTGCTTCTAGTTTAGAGTTTTATATTTTTATAGTCTATGTGAATATGCTTAATCTATTCTTTGTACTGTAAAAATTGGAGTCACATTGTCTTGTTTCTTGTCTCTCAGATTATAACATTGCCATCTTCTTGTTTGTTTGGGTGGATTTTTTTTGTGCAAAACCAACATGACAAGTGATATGATGGACATTAATGCACATGGATACAGGGGATGCTGGAGAGAGATAGAGGTGCTGAGTATAGAAAACACTTAGTGCGTGAATTATTCAGCATGAAGACAAGACTGCCAAGAAGCGGAGACTCACCTGCAAATAAGAAGTCATCCACATTTCTATTAAAGCATTTTTAGGACCTGTGTCTGCTGAGAGCGCTCAAAACCTCACTTCCAGAGCGCTTTCTCTCAAGTTACGAAAAGCGCCATCGGGCACTTCCGCGTTCGTTCCTATTTCAACGTGTTTCTTTGAGATCGCTGGTTTGGTCGACAAGATGGAGAGAAATCACATTGTAGCATTGGTGGCAGCGTTTACAATAGATTCTCATGTCTTCGAGACGAGATTGTGTGCAAGAAATCTTCTCCAACTGCTTCAGATACGCAGCCATTTGTAGTGAGTGCTTGACAGTGTGTGCCCCGCGTCCTTCCTAGATTTTCATTGGCTAGCAAGAGACAAGTGACATTGACTAGCGCAGTGCTGTTTTAAAAGTTGAACGCTCTGAGCGCTGTGACAAAAACCTCTCAAAAGGCGTTTTTTTTTCCACTCAACACAGAACAATGAAGTAATCAAGGCCTTAATTATGACTTTTAGGGTTGCATACTAATGGCCCATGAATTTAAGACCATTTTAAGTAGGGCCCTATGATTTGCGCGATGCGGAAAACACGGATGGAATCACGGAATTCAACAAATAAAATGGAATCCATTGTAAAAGGGGAATGTCGTATAATTCGCTGGTATCGGTGTGTGAGCAAAGAAAAGCAATGGTTTCTAATCAATTCTGGCCACTGTAGCCCCCTGTACGTGTTACCTGTTGAAGCGGGACTCAGCTTTCCACACACACAAACGCACAGACACAGAGGGGGAAACGTCAACGGTCAGCTATGGTGAAGAGGCTGAAACACCAAAGTCCTCAAACAAATGATGGTATTGGAGTGTCAGTGCTAAGTTTAGAGCAGAACAATACCCAAATGATTTTTATGAATCGTGAGAACAACTCTTTTGAAGGTTTTGCCAGCACACAATAGACTGCACCCGCAAGAACATGTGACGACCACTTACAGTCAAACACTCACATCAGAAACGTTTGGTTTTGCACGAAAAAATGAATGTTTTTTGTTGTTTACAGGTAAATGTTTTACCAAAGCAGTAAATGTTCTGCTAAGTTGAATGCCATTTAATGTGAATTTTTATTTCTATTGCATTGTTCTTTTTTCGCAGCCACTCCATAATTAGACACATAATTAGTGAATAAATATGACTATAATGTAAAACACGGAATTCAGAAGAATAAAAATGGAAAAAACTGAATTTAGGAAAAAACAAAACGGAATTTAGGAAAGAAAAAACAAAATGGATTTCATAGGGCCCTATTTAAGTAATCTCTCTCTCTCTTACACAAACATACACACACTTCACTATACATATCCAGTGTGTCCTCACTTTACACCTCTTAGTGCCGCATTCAGATGGAGTGAGACATTTCAGCACGAATCCTGAGATGCTGAGAAAACTGAAAACGTTTTAGACAGAATAAAATGCTCAAGAACATGACCTGCTGTGTGTTTTATCATGCAGCTTATTTTTACCAAAAACAAGCCATTTCAGACATTTTCCAAAACTAGATATTATTTTCATAAAGCAACAGAACCAGCAAAACCCAAAGTGGAAGTTTGGCATGCACTTTATTGAATTTTTAGACAAACACCTGAACAGAAAAACTGGCATCATAAACACACTCACAAGTAGGCAGGTGTGTGGTGGGCACAAAGCTCTGGGTCCTCTATCCACAGTCTCTTGGGCCCCTGTTTTCCTGTTCATCCACGTCTTTCACACGTCCTTTCAGTGGTTTTTTGGGGGAACTCCCTCATTCCCCCCTAAATTCCCTCTCCAGTTATGATGTCCATTCAAGCCCATTCAAGTAGTTTCTTTGGGACATGCACAACAGAAATTTTTTAGCGCAAACAAAAACGACAGGTAAAAAAATGGCATTTCGGCATTTTTAAAATCAGTTTTAAGACATGCTTCTCTTCTTGGCCGTCTCGGGCCCCGTCCGCCGCGCGCCGACCAGCAGCGGAATGTGAGTGTCGCTGCGCGAGGGCCGCATGGCGCCCTCCCACGCTTCGGAACGGCTTTGCACGGCAATCTCGAGCGACTGCAGCTCCATGAGCTCGAGTTCGTGCCTGGCGGCGGTTTCCAGCACTTTCTGCTTGTTGTAGTAGATGACGAAGTTGTTGATGATGGGGTGTATGGGCAGCGCGATAGCAATGACACCGCACAGGAAGCTGATGGCGGCATTGCAGCGGCCCAGCGTGGTCTTGGGGTAAATGTCCCCGTATCCCACCGTCGTCATGGTGATGATGGCCCACCAGAAGGACTGGGGGATGCTGCGGAACAGCGTCTCCGGGTGACTCTGCTCCATGGTGTAGCCCAGCGCCGAGAAGACGAAGATGCCCACGCCCATGTACATGAGGAGCAGGCCGAGCTCCTTGAAGCTGCGCTTGAGGGCATAGGTCAGCGTCTGCAAACCCGACGAATGGCGCGCCAACTTGAAGATGCGGGCGATGCGCATGATGCGCAGCGCCTGCACCGCCTGCTGCACATTAGCCAGCTCCATCACCGCCGTGCCCAGGTATGTGAGGGTCAGCACCACGTAGAAAGGCATGATGGCCAAAAAGTCCACCACGTTCATAAACGTCAAGGCGAATCGCACCTTGTCGGGCGATGACGCCAACCGCAACACATACTCCACCGTGAACCAGCCGATGCACACCGTCTCTATGGCGTCCAGCGTCGGATGCTCCACCAGGTTGCCGTCCCCGTCCTCCACCTGCAGGTCCGGAATGGTGCTCAGACACATCACCACCGAGGAGACCAGGATGAAGAGGAAGGACACCACAGCAACCACCCGTGCCGGAAGCGAAGACTCGGGTTTCTCCATCACTTTCCACAGCGACTTCTGCCACCTTTCGGAACGGCTGATGGACGACGGTTCCCCGTCCAGGTCGTCCAGGATCAGACGGACTTTGTCAGCGATTTCAGCCAACTCTTCTTCTTTCTCGTTCAGGTTGCTCTTACAGCACTCGTCCAGGTAGCTCAGGTCGATTTTCCAAAACTCCATCTCCTTGATGAAGCAGATGGGACAGATCCCTCTTTTCATGTGCACCTCGCCAAAGTAATAGACTTCCACGATGCATTTGAAGGAGTCCGGGTCTCTGTCGAAGTAAAACTCCTTGTTGCTCGGGTCGTAGTCGTCGCACAGGGAGGAGATGGCATCGAAGCTGCGGGGGGAGATGTTGAGCAGCTCGGCCAGGCGGCTCTCCGGGTAGCGGTTGAGCAGCTCGCCGTGTAAAACCAGCCGAACGCCGCCGATGTTCACCGCGATCTCCTCCTCCTTCTGCTCGCCGGCTCCGAGCGCGTAGCGGGGTTTGGGCAACGTCCACATCTTCACAACATCTTAGCGACGAGATTTTTTTAAAAAAAATTAAAACTGCTTTGAAATATCAGGAAGAGGACGTGTAAAGGAAATTGCGATGGAATTTTCAGGGGGAAATGAGCTGGAAAGCGCTGAACGGTGGAGATGCCTCCGCGCTCCGGCGCGCTTTTGGCACTGCGCTCCTGCGAAGATCGGCGCGCACACACACTCAGACACACACACACACACACACACAAATACAGAGAGAGAGAGAGAGAGAGAGATGGAGGAATGTGTGTGATATCTGTTGCTTTGTGAGGACATTTTTGTATTTCAAAACGTTATATTTTACGTAAACAATTAAAGTCTAAATTAAAGATTTTTAATTTGATTTTGATTAGTGAGGTTTGGCTTTGGGTTAGGTGCAGATTAATAATAATAATAATAATAATAATAATAATAATAATTAATAATAATAATAATAATAATATAATAATAATAATAATAATACCATAAGGTTACCACAATAGCCAAAAGCAAACGTTTTAACTCGTTTCATTTTTCACAAAAATCTTGTAACTTTTTGTTAAAAGCCATTTTTTCCCAAATGATGAGCGATGCTCACAAAAATTAATAATCTATTTATGGGATGAGTCCCACGGTCACATAACTTTTGCATTTATGTCTATCTATTAATAAATAAGAAATGTTTAAATTAAATCATAATATCCATATCCTAATATCATTTCATATTTAAAGTCTCTATTTCTAACATTGACTTAGAAAACTGAAAACAAAAAGTCAGTTTTAAGGTCAAATTTAAGTCGTAGTGAAAATGTTTTACTTTGATTTTTAAAAATGATCTTGTTTTAGTGAAGTCATGTGGTCCTCACAAAAGAACAAATTCAAGTACACATACACAGACGGGTACATATACACACACACACTCACACACACACACACACACACACACATCAGCCCACCCACTCTCTCTTTTGTTGCTTCATGCAGTCCCTAACCCCGACTGTCTCTCTTGCTGATTTCTGGAAACCACACTCTTAAAAATAACAGTGCCAAGAAGAGGTTTTTTGAAGTGAAGCCTAATGTAGAATTTCTGATACAGAAACATTTCTGATAGCGAGAACATATCATGAAATAAAAGAACCATGAACCCTTCCACCTTCCTAATTTCTTGGTTCCACTCAATTGAAATGTTCATCACGGAGCTGCGTACACTTGAACAATTGTGTTGTGGAACATTTACTGTGAAAAATGTAATCAGGATTTTACTGCCACAACACGTAAACCTGACCACTGATACACCACAGAAGCTGAAAGTTCAACACAGCGGGGTAAATCTCACTCATCCACAAAAACTATAGAGTAGAAGTAATTACAAAAGGTAACAATTACAAAGTAAAAGTAATTATGAAGCAATATAATTACAACGTAAAGGCCTATTAATTTGAATTGTTTTGGTCTTTGATTAAACATACATTTTCCAACTTATGCAAATTATATTGTTAACAAAAATTTGACATTTTTAAACAACTGACAGCTGAAACTTTTCCTTTAAACCTTTATATGATTTATACAACAATGCCTTAAATCTGGATATATAATGCTGAAATATGGCATCTTTATTGCTGTCAGGACATGTCTCCATCTACGGGATATATGATTACGAATGTATGACACCCAAACTGACCTTAAATTTTGAATTTGAAAATATATTCCACCCAGTGAAGACACACAACTCGATGTCGATGTAACACTTGGTGTCGGTCTCAAGCCCAGGAAAATAGGGAGGGTTGTGTCTGGAAGGGCATCGGGTATAACATTTTTGCAGACACCGAGGCAGTTGATCCACTGTGACGACCCCTAACAGGAGAAGCCAAAAATAGAAGAAAATTCAAACAGAGCCACATCTTAAATTCGTGCGAAAAGCAGCTTTAAATTTGATTTATAATATTATTTTCTCTGACATGAATGGTGTAAATGAAACAAATAAAATGGTTATATTCTGGCAGAGAAGTTCTTACAGATGAAGTCTAATCCCAGATTAAATAGGATTTCTGAGATTCAGACACTGGCAATGAAGTAAATTCATTATAAGTTCATATGTCGACCAATTTTATTATCCATAAATGAGTATGAAATGAGTATACAGATGGATTGTAAAACATGGATTAAGGCTGCACAAAGACTAACATGCGTCACAGTTCCCCCGGACTTTGCCCCAGACGCCCACTGGAGGGCGCCACTGTCCCATCTTGCGTCTTGTCTTGTGTGGTATGTCAGTCATTTGCCTCTGTCCTACCCCTGTGTGTTTTGATTGGTTAGTTAGTGTAATTATCTGTTACACCTGAGTTTACTTAGCTCTTCGTTCATAGTTTCATAGTTTCTTGTTTCACTGGTTCCGGTTGTTAGTCCCTGCCCTGTAGTTTACCCTGTTCTGTTAATCTGTTGGTTTAGTGTTTAATATCTTGTTTAATTTTATCATTTAGCTTAGTGTTTGCACATGTTTCAGATTAATTAGTTCCCTATTTAGACCTATCTTTCCCTGGTGTCTCTGTCGCTTCACTGTTACTCTACCCCACGTTGGCAGCCTCTGTTGGTGTATTTTGGAGAAGTTTGAGTTTATTGTTTTGAGGCCATTGAGTCTATTTTCTATGACTAATTACATATTTGATGTTCCTGCAAATAATGATAAAAAAATAAATAAATAAAATACAGTTAAAACTAAAGGTTAAAGACCTTGCAGGACGTAATGCTTTCTCATGCTGGATATCTGGACTCCTACAAATTAGGAGTCATTTCACAGCTTTACAAAGTGACCTCATGGGAGTTACAGGGTGATCTGTGATTATTCCCCAAGCTCCAAATATAGTGCCATATAAGAAGCTGAAAATGTCCTTCTTACAGAAATCAGCCCACATTTTAAGAAGGTGCACTTAATCTGACCACATTTGAAATAAGTTGTTTTAAAGCCTCTCAATCTTTCCCTCTGGGTAACGACGCATGAAAATCATATTTCTTGCTAAGGATTTAAAGCTCGACAGCTCCCCCGCAGTTTCTTATTGGGTTTAAGCAGTGGGGCAAAAGTTTAAGCTGTAAAAAATGTGTAAAATCTCTTTTTGGGGAAACACTAGGAAATAATTTGAATAATGTTAAACCATTAAAAATAGATGTCATTGGAACTGTACATACAAATTATTTATCTGATATAAAGTCTGTACATTGTTCTAAAACAGATCAATTTCAACCTTGTCGGGAGGATTTTAATATAAAGTAAAATAAAACTCCATATGTACAAATCTGTGTTCAAATGGGGATGTAATGATACATCAAATCAACAACCATCGATCCAAAATGAAAACATCGATCAGACATCATACATATCATATCACTGTATATTGAAGTGGAGGACCGTTCTTTAAACTGAAAGTGGGTGATTATTTGTTATTGTGAACACACCACAGCACAGCACACAGTGCACCACAAAGAAATGTGAGCTCTGCATGTGAACCGTCCGTGAAGGAGCAGTGGGCAGCTAACATGGGCAGTGCTTGGGGACGGTACCTTGCTCTTGAGTACCTCAGTGGTAACATTATCAGTCCTGGATTCAAACCTGCGACCTTCTGATCTGACCGTCCCCAAGCACTGCTCCCCGAGTGCTTGTTAGCTGCCCACTGCTCCTTCACGGATGGGTTAAATGCAGAGGTCACATTTGGTTGTGGTGCGCTGTGTGCTGTGCTGTGGTGTGTTCACAATGACAAATAATCACTCACTTTCACACAAAGAGGCCCTACTGCCGAGCTAGGGATCGAACCCAGGACCTTCTCACTGTGAGGCAGCAACACTAACTCCTGCACCACCGTGCTGCTTAACTTTAAACAATGTAAGCTTAAAATAAACAGGTTGATGTTCATATGGAGTTAAATCAGTCATGAATTTTACACGGATGATATGCTTCTGGAATCACTGCTGAATTGAAGATGGAGATGAAAAAAAATTTCTCTCTGGTGGCATTTAAAGTCAATATATTTGATTTATAACAAATTACCAGAATCTCGTCATTCACACTCACATGTAATTCTACAAGGTGTTCTTTCTTATATGTTGCTCTTAGAATCAGGAAATCGATTCTTGGAATTGGCTCCATTGATTCCCAGCAACTGGAACTAGAACTGATGGCACAATGTTCGGAATGGAATAGCACTAACTTTATCACTCTCATTCATTGCTTTCACTGATCTCTGATCTTTTTTTTTCCTCACATCTCTCCCCTCCTCCTCCTCCTCCTCATCCTCATCCTCCTCCTTCTCCTCAGTGGGCTCTGGAGCAGAGAGAGGATCTGAGGATCACAATCACACACACAGCAGTGTTTGAAACAAAAAGCAGGCTATTAGTGTGAAGGTAATTTCACACAACACTTCCTCTGACAGAGAAAAAGACAGAGTATGTGTTCTGACTGATATATATGGGGCAGTTGGTAGTGTAACAGTTAGGGAGTTGACTATGTGAATGAAGGGGTCACCAATTCAAGTCCCAGACCGGTAAAGGTACCACTTAGATACTCATGAGGAAAGTACCATCCCCAGCACTGCAAAAAAAAAACTGTTCACTGCTGCTTCAGGGGCAGTTGATAGCATAGCGGTTCACGAGTCATAAAGCATTAAGATTCAATGCATAGATGAATTTGATTCCACAGTGTTGTTTTGAGTTACTTTTCCCTTCTAACTCTGGCAGATCAACAAAAGATCACACTGAATCAAATGTTGTTCACTAAATGTAAATCTAAATGTACGCATACTGACTGCATTTCCTTCATGCTCATGTGACAAAGGTCTATCTGGGCAGACTTCCACATTGCGCCATCTATAGAATTGGCGAGCTGAACTCATGTTGGGGGAAAAGTAAATTAGTGCTATTACGTTAATTGAAAAATATGAATCGATTTTTTGGAATGAAATCGTGATTCGATATGATGCGATTTATTGCACACCCCTAGAGACAAGGTGGCTCCAGTTTCTACAAGGAGTACAAGAATTGAATAAGGCACATAGAATAAGCAAATATAAATAGACTATACAATATAAACCCTAAACTAGTTTCTCACATGGTTTGGATAACCTAAAATCTGCTATGCAATCTGTTTGCACAATCTTGGGAACAATCAGGGTACATTTTACTACATGTTTTACTTGTATATATGTGACAAATATGGAATTTTCAATCTGTCTCTTTCCAAATCCAAGTTGGTCATTTGTGGCTATGAAATTTAATCCACTGTTAGCTGTGTTAGCACCCCTCTGTCTTTTTCACTCCATCAGTTGGATTTGAACACTGCTGCTCTCTAGTGTTATTCTCCTTATAACACAGATCTGCAGACTTAAGGCCACTTCTAGCTGACTTTAACAGGGATTATACACATATTAATGTTATTGATCAAACACTGTTATTTACCTACATATCCTCAAGAAAGGGACAGTCTCTTCAGAGCAACTTGGGATTTGGGTTAAATTTTACTGCAAGGTTTTCTTCCTAAAATTAATATTGGTATTTGAACCAAAAAAAACCTCCACAACCATGCAACTATATTAGTGATCTTTAATATATGAGCTTCTATAAGACAATTAATTAAGCCTGTTTGATGAAAATGTTTTATTCTTTTCAAATCAACTATTTACTTATTATAAAAATGCAAAGCCAAGTATTAAATGTTTTAGTTCTCAAGAAGAACATGATCCTTCTAACATCGGATTTATTTTCTGATCATTTATGTGCTGTAGAATTTGGACATTTGAAACATTTAAAGCCATGTTTTTTGTCATGACTGTAGTTTTCAAAGGGGAGAATAAACTGTAATGTACAGTTCTTACACAATTGATCAGTCTTGTGCTAGTAGGCCTAGAAAAACCATTAAAGATCCTCCAAAAGGTGGCGCCAGACACTTAACAATTGCAACCAAATTTTCCAGAACTGTGTTTATTTCCATGAATGCATTACGAACTTAGAAGCAGCAGGTTTATTTATATTTATTGATAAGCATTTGACTTACTTAACAACGGCCACCATGTCCACTCTAAATGTGTGAAAAGATTTACCCTGTTTTTAACTTCAGAAGTTAACAGTCATTTTGCGTAAACTCTCTTTACACAGAAATCATTGCACTTTTTAAAATTTAGTATGTATTGTTTTAAGGCTTCTGATTTAAAGTAAAACTTATATTGTTAGAGGTAGAGGATTTCAGTTGCTTTCAACCTGCTGTGCACAGATTTGGTGTTGCCTGCACCAGCATTCCCTAACCTACATTATTAAGTAGCTTAATTCACCTTAATTAGCTGGCACAGGTGTGTTGTGGTGAGTCAAGTGATTAACTAATTAACAACGTATAGCGCTAGTGCATAAAAGAGGCTTGTGGGTGGTCGTCACCTGGTCATACACAGCAAGGTGGTCGTCACCTGGTCATACACAGCAAGGTGGTCTTAAAAGAGAAGGGATTTGTTTTGCTTTTTTTGTGTGTGCATTGTTCGGGTAAACATGGCATCAGGTTGCTTAATTTGATGACTGATGCTGTTCATTCCTGATGTTAAAGCACAGTTCTGGGTCATGCTGTGTATTTGGTTGATTCTGGTTTGATTTTGGTCAATAATTCAAAAGTTATGGTGGCCAGCAAGGGACATGAGATTAGATTTTCAACACGGTAATCACTTTCTTTCTCTGTTTATATTCTAATCCTTCTCACCGGTCACATGTGGACAGTTTTTAGCTGGTTGTCTACAAGACACTCTAACGCCTGAGCTTATGCAATAATTCTAAACCCAATTTCGTGTCAAAGTCCAGACATGAAAATACCAATGAAATTATATAAAAATCAAAAGTAAACTGTCATCGCACTTATACAAGTATACAGAGATACAAGGCGACGTGGCTCTAGTTTTCATGATGTACAAAGAAGGCACGTAGAATGCGCGTATATGAATAACCTATAAAAAAATTAATCTAAACTAGTAGTAATATTAAATCTAAACTAATTGTTGTTATGAGGTATCATATAATTGTGTAAATATTGCAACAGAAGGACTATATTAACAATTTATTTTTGCACTAGGTGTGCATAAGACAAGCCATAATAAAATTCACAAAAATAAATCTCACCCTATATTCTTCTCTTTCTTCAGATTAAATATCCTCATTTAGACATTTATGAAAGAAGAGAAATATGAAATTTCAATATCAAAACTTGCGTAAACTTATAAAAAACATTTTTGTGACTTGGTGGGAATGTTTTAAGCTAAAAGAGTGTGGAAATGCGCAAAAGTGTTAGTGAAATATGTAACGAGTATAATATTGAAAAACTATTACAGCAAAAAGTAATACATTAATGTGATTGCGTCACTTTTGCACTGTGTTGACTTTCTTTAGAAGCTTAGTGGCACCAGACAAACCCTAACAACATCCCAAAATATCGGGTGACCCCAAACCTCCACAAAGGTTGAAGAACACATATAAGATAGTCAGATACGTCATAAACACGTTGGAGGGCTCCGGTGGAACACCGTGTGGACGCGTGCCGCAGCTCGCGCTCAGCCGCGCTAACGGAAATTTCCAGCCTTTCCGCCAGGCATGCGCTGTACTGAGGCCCCGCCCTCTCCTGCACCAAAACCCACAGACAATCCCCGCCCCCTCGCAACAAACCCGCAGACACGCCCCGCCCCCATAGCAAAACCCACAGACGCGCTACAGTACAGTACAGTAAAGTTTATGTAGAGACTTATACATACTAGTTTATTTAACACTACCAAATTTTAACTTACGTATTTCTTTATACGTATAAGTGTCTCACCTATTATAAACCATATCACTCATAAAATATTTTCAAGACTTAAGATTCACCTCATATTCAAGTAAAACATGCATAAGTAAGACTGTGCAAAAAAAGAATATGAAGTTAGAAAGAGAGAGAGAGAGAGAATGTAACTAAAATATTTATTAAATAATGCATATTATGGGACAAATGTCTAAAGTAGTAGAGACAGGCAAATAATCGTATGTGAAACTTTATTATATAGCATGTTTGCTATATAATATCTCCCACTGTAACTCAAAATGAAAAATGGTATACACTGTTACCTACTACTTTGTTTATTGAAATATGTTTGTCGTTTTTATGACCCAGTACAATACACGCAACAGTACTTAAATATTATCATAATAATAATAATAATAATGTTGTTTGTCACGCCGGCCAAACACTTTTTCACTGAAGTGTGACAAAGGCGCGACTCTCCCTGCGTGTGTTGATTGGTCGGGCTGGAGGTGTGTTCTCTCATCTGACGCACACCAGCACAAGATATAAAGAGATGGTGTGTGATTCACAGCTACCCAATTTAGCACTGGGACACATTTTTGTGGCGTTGGTTTAAGCTCCGGACCGACCGACCGTTAGACTCGACACAATAGCGCCCGGACTAAAGGCGAGCCAAGATTCGTTAAAGCAGGCGAGCTCATGAATATGAATTAGATGAAAGATCTAGAGACAAGAAAGTCCAGCCTCCGATTCTGAGTGAGCTTCAGCATCCATTTGTGAAAGGGAGATAATCGACTTCGTGGAGGATATTATCGCCTAAAATAGCAGATTATAAGCTTGAATTTTTATTTCTGTGATTCTTAAATTCTAAATCTAAAGCGTCATGGCACTGAGAGGGCCGCTGTCACGTTTAGTCCGCTCCACGCTGAACTCCTGTCAGCAGAAACGTGGGCATTCTGTGGCGATTTTGGGCGCCCCGTTTTCCAAAGGACAAGTAAAGGCTTTTAATTATTAACTTACATTTATACTTCACAATTGTTTGATTGTATGAAGTTGTGTGAGTTCAAAAACGTGGTGCAGTGAGTGATGGGAAAGCATGATGCCTTTCTCGTTTCAGAAAAGGAGAGGAGTGGAACATGGACCCAAAGTCATCAGGGACGCGGGGTTGGTGGAGAGGCTCTCCAATTTGGGTGAGTGTAAATGTTAGATTTTAATAATATTTTTTTGCCTTGATAAATGGTCTCTCTTTAACCCTACCTTCAGACGTACCAGTATCAGGAAGTGTTAGGCTGTTACATCACCTGACGATTATGCGTCATATCGGAACAGAATAATTTTTCCCGACGTTTTTGTCGTAATATTTCGTCGCTGTAGAGTTCTAAACTCAGGTTTTGGACGTTTTTAATTAAAAGTGAACCGAACTGCACGCCGTCGGCGCTGGAAGGCGCACGTGCCACCGGCACCGTCTTGGTGACGTCACGACCAATACCTCCACGCGCTACCCGCTTTTTCCGTTGCATGCGATCAGCTCTTCTTATGTAACTGAAACAACGGACCATAAATATTAGATATATTGCTATTTATCTATTTATGACCGTGTTCCTTTTTAACATTAAATAGATCATTAACTAATCCTGTCTGTGCACTGTTCGTGTCTGTCAGTCCGTCCATCTATCGTTCTGCCATCTTTATGTATCTCTGTCTTTCTATCACTCGATTCTTCCGTCTGTCTTTTTCTCTGACTTTCAATAGATTGTTAACTATCTGTATTTGTCCATCTATCTATCTGCTTATCTTTATATCTATTTATCTTTCCGCTTGTCTGTCTATATGCCTATTTTTCTATTTGTCTATCTTTCTATTTGTGTCTGTCCACTTTTAGCATTCCATAGATCATTAACTAATTCAGTTTGTATATATCTCCGTCCATTCTTCCATCTATCTGTCTTTCTGCTTGTATGTCTTAACTTTCTTTGAGTTTATACATAGATTATATATTTTATCCCGTCGCCGTCTCAACAATTATCTCTCTCTGGCACACTCACACACTTAGAGAACGTTTCGACCTTGTGAGGTCTTATGTGGAGTGGAGCATGACGTTATTACATCATGTTCTGTTGTGTCTTTAATATCTGTGTGCTAAATTTAGACAATTTAAGATACCTGACCAAAAAAACTTTAATATGCCCTTCAGTCTCCTGTGCCTTTGTGCAGCCCTGACTCCAGCTTTAAGAGTATTTTTAGTCCGGCTCCTCATTTACCCCCTGCTAAAATAAGCCTCTCTTTTATAATAAACTTCCTGCTCAGGATTAAAACCAATAGAGTGATTTAAAAGCTGTGGAAAACAACATTGCCCTTCACAGTTTGTAGTCACTACTGAATTCGAGCCGGAACAGTGTCGATTCACACGTGCATCCAGGGAATGTGCAAGTCACAATTGACGAGCTGTTCGGTCGGCGCCGACTCAGCTGGGAAACGCATAAACACTGCGTCGTACTGAATCTTATGTAACGCACAGTCTGCAGTGTAATGCAATATTCCTCTCTATCTTAAGCGCCATCATCCTTTGGCTCTGTGCGAACACGCGATGTGTGTCCACCAACGGATTCTTTTTTGCTGCAGACAAAGTAGTGGCAGATTAGATTTTAGTCGTGCATCAGTTTTATTGGCCAAGCAAGATTATGCAACAGTATGATTAGCTATTTTCACCAAGATCAATATAATCACAAGATAATAAACGTGAAGGTCAGGGCAAAATGTAGGTGTAATGATACTGCAAATGGTGAATGTTGTAAATTGTTGTTGAATGTCTCTACAAACTAGTTTTAATCGAAGTAACATTGTGCATTAGTGAAATTACCGATTTATTGTGCAATTTACAGTATGCAAAGTTTTGCAATACAATACATGATGTAAGGCATGAGTTCTTAATGCAAAGTTAGAATGCAAGCAGTGATTTACTCAAAATCAAATTGTGATTAAAAGCTTTGTTTGTCCATCTATAACATAAGAAAGAAAAATGTGTATGATAAGAAGCATTTGGATGAAGTGTGTGAATGTGTGTGTAAGTACATGCCATTGAGCACTGCTGGGTTCCTGCGCGTCAAAGTGGGGTGACTGATGCAATGCCGAATTGCATTGCGTTAGTGCTTCCAAGGCTGAATTTTAAAGAGCTCCCTGTTTGTGCACACTTCTAAGACAAACCTCTTATTTTGCAAAAGAAATGTCTTTTTTTGCAAAAAGATGCTAATTAAAGGATGAAAGCTTAATGGGAGCATAAACAAAAGCCACAGTCTCAGAAGTGCAAAGAGCCTCTTTATTGCATCATTTGCCTCTTCACTTGCAAAAAACCAGGCTAATCCCTCATTAGCATCTTTATGTGGACTGTTCTTGCCATTCATATGGAGTTTGGGCCATAGGAAGTCGCTATTTTGAGTGTCTTGAAAGAGATTTTGAGTAAACCACAGAAGACCGCAGTTCTTAGATTTATGAGATTTCGTCACATAGCTGAGGTCACAGCACGTAGGGAAGTTTAGCAAGTGTTCAAAAATTAAGCAAACACTTCAAGAGTTCTCTAACATCACGTCAGGAGTTTTTCAACAGGATGAGTGCGATTTGCTGATTACAAAATCATCTTGCTGATTCTAGTCTTACTAAATCATTTAAATAGCCAGATTGATAATTTTTCAGTTTTTCAGTGTTGCCAAATTTCTGGCATTGATGTCGCTCTCTGATGCTACAGTGTGCATGCTAGGGCTGGGCGATATTACGTCAAATCAGTATCATGATTAATTAACATTTTACCTTAATTACAATTAATGAACAATTATTTTGGTTTTAGAGGTTTTTTGTACTGTAAATATGCTCCACCATTAAAAAGTGCTTATCTGTTATTTAAAAATAATTTAATAATTTTTCTTCTAAAAGCAAGACCTGACTGTGCCGAATGTATGTTTTGATGGCTGAAACTGGACTGCAGTGTTCTGTTCTATTCCTGTCGGGATGCAACTGGAAATGGAGCGAGTCAGAGTGGGGGATTCCATTGGTTTGGAACTGGACCAGTAACACAAAACCCAGCGCATAACGCAACCCCGCCCTTAACACACCCCCACCTGCTACCCATAAACATGCAAAACATATATAACCTGTGTAACCACCCCAAATGCACACACACTCCTAACCCTTCCAACACATTAACATTACCAAACACATTCCCATGACTACTTTATGGTGTTGCCCTCGGGCTGTAAAGATATATCAGCCTACATCAGTCTATCGATTCAATGATCAAGGAGTTATTTTGGTCGATATTTTAGTTGCTTTTTGTGGTCTTTGAGGCCTTTCGTTTACACGTAAATGGAGGGGGTTTTTTAACGCACGCCGAAGTGAAGATTTTTTAAAACGCTGGATTCTGTGGATACATGTTAACGGAAGGCCCAAGCATATAAAAAAGTTGCGTTTATTAAAATATCTGCATACGTTTCAACCAAACGCTGTGTTAACGCAATTTTAAAAAATAGACGTATAAAAAATATGCATTTATACAAATATCTGCATACGTGTAAACAGGCCCTTAGTCAAAAATGTTCATGTAATGTCCCCTTTATTGAAAACATGTACCGTACATCTGTGTGTTTCCTTCAGTCATTTTAAAATCACAAAGATAAAGATGTGCAGAAAAAATACTCCTCCTTTTAATAGTTGAGCATATTTACAGTACAAGACTTTTCAGTGAACTATGAGGACAAAATAAGATGATCATTAATCGTAATTAAATCAAATTCTCAATTTATCGCAATATTGGTTTGAGCTCCTATTGCCCAGCCCTACTGGCTCTTAAATCGAATGCAAATCGTATCGTAGCAGATATCGATACTTTGTGATATCGTCAGACATCAAAACATTGTCCATTAAATCTACATAGTATCGTAAATCACAAGTTTCTTCACGATACGATACTGTGTCGTTTCAACATGATGTGATACAACACAAAATATTATTGTATCGTGATGAAACTTGCTCTGCCCCACCCCATTGGGAGGGGAGTTGGGGGTGGGATTGCCGACCCGTAGCCCAGTTTCCACACCCGTTCCTGCACAGCTGTTAGAAACCGGGTCTTCTGGGGGCCCCGAGAAACCCGAGCAGAGAACTATGGGAAATGGGGCAGGTGGAAAACGCACGGTCAGGCCGAACCACTTACCCCCACACCGCAAAAAACAAGCTCGAGTAACAGCTGCCTCTGCAGGCCTGTCAGGAGGAGTCGGAGGTGTGTGTGTGTGTGTGTTGGTTAGTTAGGTAGCAGTGATGTGGATGGGAAGGTATTTATTTTTTAAAATAGCGCAAGAACTCAAAGATGGCAATAAGCTGAAAATAACTCATTACTGCAGTTAGGACCGGGCAATATATTGAATGTCACCATATGGACGATATTTTTAATGTATCGTTTGAAAATAATAATATCACGATACTTTAATTATTTAATACGTTAAGTTTGTAGTGTGTAATTTTTGCAGACTTGGGCGCGGTTCTTACTGTGACTAACGCCAGCGTCCTGCTTGGCATCTTTAAAGCTTATATTTCTTGCCCATAATTTGGGAAAGTCGCTTGAAAGCTTGCCGTAGTTTATTTGTTTACTAAGTATAGCTTAAAAAGATTGTGTTGATGCTGTGAAATTAGAGCAAACAATTAAACATAAGAAGAATATAATTTATATAATCTAATATTTTTGAGTAAAATTGGACAGGAAAAAATCTTGATGCATATCGTATATCGTCCAAAACTATCATGATCATTTTCCGCCACGTCGCCCTGCCCTGTGATGTTTTAATTATTTTTTTCTTTCCTCTTCTCCAGAATACTCGGTGCATGATTTCGGAGACCTGAGTTTCCCACACCTGGAGAAAGACGAACACTTTATGCACGTTCCCAACCCTCGCACGGTGGGACGAGCCAATCAACTGCTGTCAGGGGCGGTGAGCCGAGCCGTGGGGGCAGGACACACCACCATCATGCTGGGCGGAGATCACAGGTACGTCTTCACCTTGAATAGTGAAGTATACATGTAGCACATTAATTGAAATTTTAATACATTTTCCTCCAAGTTGTCAGGGTTATGATGCAGGTAGATATTGTTGGTGTTATAGTTTGAGGATATTTACTTAATTAATTAACATTTGTCTAAAATTATATTATATTTGTTTATAACAAATAAATAGCAAATAATAATGAGCTAATTTTATCACCTGGATGTTTGCATAAAACATTTGGTTTTTGGGTTTTCTTCAATTATACAGTTTGTAGAATATTTTATTATTTATTACAATAGTATAATATACTATAGAAATGTTAGGAACAAGTTTAAGAACGTAGGATAATATCAGTGAATGAGTCCCATTTTCTATCCAGTGCTTAAGCTCTCCGTGTCGTCTCCATTGTTGCCCTAATACTGACTGATCATTGTGCTGAAAGATTCATTTTCACATTATGTAACACTTGCATAAAAGCGCAGTAAGAACGCAGCAGTACCGCTGAAGAATAATGAATCTTTCACCACAGTGTAATGCTATACGTTGTAAATGTGTTACATAAAAGCGCAATAAAAACGCGGTTGTACCGGTTTTCCCACCCCACAGCTTAGCCATCGGCTCGGTGAAAGGCCATTCCCAGCAGTGTCCGGATCTGTGTCTGATTTGGGTGGACGCTCACGCCGACATCAACACGCCCCTGACCTCACCTTCCGGAAACCTCCACGGCCAGTCCGTCTCCTTCATGCTGAAGGAGCTGCAGAACAAGGTGAGTAACTGGGCGTGTTGGACTAATATAACATTAACAAAGTGGACTATGAAGCCTTTTACACTCATGCAGAAAACGAACTCTTAACCAAACCAAACTAAAGATTTACTTTACTGCAAATTAAGTAGCAAGACTGAACGTCTAAAACTCGAGGTTCAGAGTTATGTAACACGTATCATGCACATCAGTCCTATCCAGATCTCCCTTTGGCAATTTTCCCAGAAAAGCATTCAGACTTTGCCAGACTTAGCTCTCATCCTTGATAATAAATGTAATACGAGCCAGTCACCGTCTTACACACGTTATTATACGTGTTTATTGCACACACACACATACACCCCCCAACACACATACACCCCCCAACACGCACACACACAAGCACACCCACATACAGTTTCCACTACAGATATGTTGAGACTTAGCTAGTCTAGGACTAGACTTAATCCTTCACTGGGAAGTTGGTTCTGAGTGTTTATTTTCTAGCAGTTAGAGTGTTAGCAATTTGAGTATTAAGATAATAAAAAAGACACAAAGTGATGACAAATTATGGACTACTAAAAACAAATAATAATGTAAAAATAATTCTAAAAGCAATTAGCTTTGATATTTGACCTATGGTGAGTTTGCAAATCTAATTCCGAAATCCAAAAGTAAAAGACACACAGTGTACTTCAGTGTATTTGGCAGACTCGTATACAGAACGTCGCTCCTCTTGTGACCTTGCGTCTGAGTTTATCTGTCTCTGTTTCAGATGCCGGAGGTTCCTGGTTTCTCCTGGATGAAGCCTTTCCTCAAAGCCAGAGACGTGGTTTACATCGGTTTGAGAGACGTGGACCCAGGAGAGCAGTAAGTGTCTTAATCAGAACTCGAGTTTTGGGGCAATGTGTCAACAATGTGGGCAACAACGACATATTGCCCCCAGTGGTAAATGTACTTGCCAATGATTTGCCAAAATAATTGTCTAGTAATGACAAACTTTTAGCGAACTGCACAAGTGCTTAAGATTCCCACAAAGTTTGCTAGAAGTCCACCACAAGTTTGCCTCAAACCTGCGGCAACATTACCAAAGGTTAACGGCAACTGTTTGCCAGAACCCTAAACTTTTTGTAAGGGAAAGGCAAAAAGTAATGTAAAAAGCAGGGATGCTGGTGAAATATCAGTAAAGACGAATACAAAAAAAATTCTTCTCGATGAGATGAACATTTCAAGCCGAGAGGGCTGTGTAACTGTAGAAGTAGTGCCAAAAACGAGGAAATAATTAGGAATAATTAAGAGTAAGTGACTTATGTTGCATGACAATCACAGATAACTGAAATAACCTCAGGTTTTACACAAAGCCCAGCAGATAGGACATGCAGATGACCATCCCTTTAAACAGGGTTCTTTCAACACATCGTGACTTTCTCTCTCATACTTTGTGTTTTCCACAGTCTTATTCTGAAGAATCTGGGCATACAGTACTTCTCCATGCGTGACATTGACAGAATGGGAATCCAGAGAGTTATGGAAGTTACACTGGATCACCTGCTGGCAAGGTACCACCTTTCATTCGCAATTTTCCCAAAGCTCAGAGTTGCAATATTTATCCTCTGATAATTTGTCAATTAAAAGCACTTCTCCTTAATTTTACCACAGGAAACAGCGCCCCATCCACCTGAGTTTTGACATCGATGCGTTTGATCCGAGTCTGGCCCCCGCTACGGGAACTCCGGTTAACGGAGGTCTGACCTACAGGGAGGGCATCTACCTGACGGAGGAGATACACAACACAGGTAAAAATCTACACACAGACAGCTTGAATATCATTTCTGAGGATTGTGCTGCATCCTAAACACAGTTCTCACTGTGAATAAAGCACCACTTACAGCATTGCATCTTTAAAGCTAGAAGCCGTTGATGGATCTGTGTTTCTTGCGTAAAATGTGTGCTTGAATGCTTCTTCTTTTCATGGTTTATTTGTGTACAAAATGTGGCTTAAAAGAGAATATTGATTATGCGTCTCACATGAACGTAGTTGTTCATTTATATTAAATATCAGAATAATATAAATGAGTAAACTGGACAGGAAAAAATATTGACGCATATTGACATCTAGAAATATTGTGATTTAAATCTTGAGTCGTATAAACCAGCCCTAGTCATGCATTTTGTGACAGAACATTTTAATATGCCTCTTTTTTCTTGTTTTGAAAGAATTTATACTGTTAGTTTTTAAGTTTAATAATCTTAGGCTAATTAATGCTCCAATTGCTTATATTTCAAATGCTTAGTGGCTTATCTCTTTTTAAAGTAAAACAATTCGGCCTGAATGTTTGTATTATAATTATTATAATCAGGAGGAATTGGGTGTAAAAGCATTAGAAAAACAAAAGTTTAACGCGTTATCTTGTGTTCATTGTCAGGCCTGCTGTCTGCGATGGACTTGGTGGAGGTTAATCCTGTGTTGGGTTCGAGTCCTGAGGCGGTGGAGGCCACGGCCAGCTTAGCGGTGGACGTTATCGCCTCTGCTCTGGGTCAGACTCGCGAGGGAGCTCACGCTTCACTGCCCGAAATACCCGTCCCAAAAGAGGACACAGAACAACTCAGACTGTAGAGAAATGGTTGGAATGAGAATTATGGGAGGGGGAGATTTTGCTTTGCATTCCAAATTAAAAAAGAAAACTAAAATGTTTGCACAAATCTGTATGTGAAGCGCGTGCTAATGATGCACAGGATGGAGGTAACCATCTTCAACCAAATTTTGGGCAGTTTTAGTTGAAGTTTATTTTGCAACGAGGGAGAGCAACCCTCCAATATAAAAAGCAATTTGCCTGAATGTAGCATAAGCCTGAGGGACTGGCACCGACTCACACCAAATCCACCTAAAGATGTGCTAAAAACCTTTGGTACACTTTAGGTCAGCTTTTCTTAATCCTGGTTCTGCACATTTGGAGTTATTTTGGACTCTACCACACCTAGACTTTGCTTTAAATCTTGTGATCTTTAGCAGTAAAGTTTATAAGGGAGTTGGTTTGCTGCTTGTCGTTCAGAATGCTTATTGGTGTATCCCAAATTTGAAGAGCTTGTGTTGTTCACCTGAGGGAAATGTTACAGACCTCCAATATGTTTGTGTGCATATATACTGTAAGAACTGCCTCAAATGGACAAAAAAGTTTTATGACTGTGTTTTTCCGTGTTCATGATCTGCTTCAATGCTTGCTTTTGCCTGAGTTGAGAGGCAGGCGACTCAACTGTCATTTTTAAAAGACATGTTTTGCACTTTTTGGACCAGAGATGGTTTGAATTTAATGTATTGTTATTCTCTTTCTGTTTTCAGTTGTAGATCCTTGATTACTACCAGTTTTACTTTTAATGATTACTACTAATTTACAGTTGAGTGAGTTGTAATTTTTACTGTAACATAGTTGTAGGTTGTAGAATGGAATTTTTAGATTTATTTTAAGTGAACCTGGTTTTAAACCTGACTAATCTTAACAGTACAAATGATCTTTACATTTTTGTTCTTCACATTTCTTTTCCTTCGTTATGATGATGGACCTGTTCTTGGTCAAATGTCTAGTTCATTTTTCCTTCTTTTATTGATTCTGTTTACAGTTACAGTTGTTTTATTTTAAAAACTATTTTTGAAGTAATAAAATGTTAACCACTTGTAATGTGATTGCATCCATGTTTCTTACCTGGCGACGATATTTACCTCATATTCTGTGATTTTTGCTGTTGGTTTCCAACAAGGTGGAGAAAATAGTTTTTAAAAAGCAGATAATTACCATTTTATTTCGAATGTGCCAGTAATAAAAATGATTGTGTTCAGTCACAAGAAGTTGACAGAGGACACGCCTCAACATTTTTTTTCGTCATTTCGAAACTTCATTTTCCTGTCACATCTATGAATTCAGTTTTACTCTGACGTGGACGTTCATATGTGAAAAAAGAAATATGTATATCGATGGTCTACATTTATACACATATATATAATATACCCTATGGCCTATAATTATATTAAACAGCGTTAAAGGCATTATTGTTTTCAGTAACAGCTAACTAGTTTCCATAGTTACATCGCCGTTACCATTACAATAAAATGTGACACAATCTGTTTTGATTATGAAATACTGCCACACAAACTTATCTGAAGAAAAAAAAAATATGTCTACATTTTCACAGAGTTACAGTAGGGTCACATAATCTGATAGCAGCTACCAAAAATGGTGACATCTATGCCAGAGCCACTCTTTGTAGTGCAAATTAAATAAACAGTCACAACTTTAGACAGTGGGTGTGAAAAAATGCTATAAACAAAGAATGCTTTCAAAAATGGAAGTGTTAATCATTTATTTTCATCAATCAACAAAATGCAGTGAATGAACAAAAGAGAAATCTAAATCAAATCAATATTTGGTGTGACCACCCTTTGCCTTCAAAACAGCATCAATTCTTCTAGGTACACTTGCACACAGTTTTTGAAGGAACTCGGCTGGTAGGTTGTTCCAAACATCTTGGAGAACTAACCACAGATCTATAATCCTATAATCCTACAAAATAATATAATGACTATAATACTACAAAATAATATAATGACTATAATCCTACAAAATCCCTGACTTTGTGCAAGTGTACCTAGAAGAATTGATGCTGGTTTGAAGGCAAAAGGTAGTAACACCAAATATTGATTTGATTTAGATTTTTCTTTTGTTCGCTCACTTTGCATTTTGTAAATTGATAAAAAATAAACAATCGTTATTTATATTTATAAACTTTTTATAAACTTTTGCACAGTACATATATATATATTCCTTTTTTGGTCTTGTATGAAAGAAAAGGTCTTCCAAATTAATCTGGTCTCCAAAAAAGAAAAAATCGATATTTTTGTGATGTTTTTCAGCATAATCGGCCCGTCTCTAAATTAATAGAACGCCGACTTCCGACTCATTACGGCAGATCGGGTCACATATACACTTGTTAGGTTTTCATCTTTTAAATCAAACTGTTGTAACATTGTAATTTTTCCACATTGTAACTGCGTTTTTCTCAAATTGACTGCTGTTACATTTGCACATATTGTTGAGCTTCTCACATAAAGTTGCACATATTTTAAAAAATGCAAAAAGACAAGTCCAGTCTTGACTGCTGCACTTTTCATTGACTCTGTAATAACTGGAGTCATGTGTTTCGTCTCTCTGACTTGTATATAGCTGAGATGATAATAAAGTTTACTTAATTATACATTTTTAATTCTGGTGGCAGCAGTGCGTTTCTGGAGGGAACTCAGTCAACATTCCACGTCTTGAAGGTTTCAGCCTCCTTAATGAGGATTATAATCAGCAAACCGCGTCTGCTTTGTCTGTTATCAAGCCAAACCAAGTCGCCACAGGCATTCCTCTAAATACACACGACATTCTTCTGCCTTTAAGCCTCACGTAACGCGTCATGTTCTAATATTTTTTTCCCGTGTCTTGCCGTGAGCTTCGTGCTCCAACTTGCAGATCCTGATCCATCACACTTTCAATTTTCTACGGCAACGCAGTGAAAACACAAAAACAATGTACAGGAATGGATCCAAAAACGTACACGTGTTGCTACTCCAGTCAGGGCTGGGCGATATGATCTCAAATCAACATCACGATTAATTGAAAATACACATTTTTACCTCAATTATGATAAATGACTGTTTCTTTGCAGTCATAATTCACTGAAGGGCTTGTCATATAAATATGCTCAGCTATCAAAGCGTCCCAACGTATTGTACTGCATAACCACTATGTTTGCCTGCCGTGCTAATTTTAAATATTTTACGACGTAGTCGTATCGCTATTGTCATCGTAAGACCGGAATATCGTTAAACGATCGAAAATAGGAGACTGCCTGGAGTATGTTTTTACAGTGACGGTGCCTCAACACACAATGGAGAACATCCTAACATAATTACTGTATTTAAAAACATTTAAAAAATAAACAAAATAATTGTCATGGGCATGACTGTCAATCATGATTTTGATTTGCTCAACCTTAGCTCCAGCTGAACCTTCTATGAGCTCTGTACTGTGAACACTAGTACATTTTTCACCTTTGTGTCTGTACCTCTAAAAGAACACTGCGTTCCGATGACTCCATCGTAACTTGAAAATATCGTAAGTTAAGAAACACCAAAAACACAATACACAAGAAAACAATACACACTCTAACACTGAGAAAACTGAACTCTGTCGAGCGTTGAAGAGAATAAGACATCTCACAAGATGCGTATGTCCTGGCAGCGTCCCAATGAATCGTACTGCATAACCACTGTTTGCCTGCCATGCTAAATATTTTACAATTTTGTGTATACAGTTCAAATCTTATCAGTAAACTATAAGTGCAAAAAAACAAATTAAGCATTCATTAATCAAAATCCAGGTTAAATATTCTGGTTTATCATAAGGTCATTTCGTCCAGCCCTGGTACAGAAATGATGCTTCTAGTTCTCTCTGTGTAGGTGCAGATCCTGAAGGAAAACAGCAGTCAGTGGGTTACAGCCGGTCAGGGTCAGCTGATATAAACAGCAGCTTCACTCCACAACAACAGGTGTTTCGTACACTCCCATCTCGGCCGTGTGTGTGCCTCGCAATCTGGATGGTCAAAAACACACACACCTCCACACACACCTCCACACACACACACACTCCTCCCACCAGCCTGAGTCTTATGCAATCTGGCAAGTGTGTGCTGTTGTTGTTGTTGTTGCTTAATCTTATAGAACTCATCTGAACTCGTGTTACACAAGAGTGTGTATATTAAAAAATATTCTACATTCACACATTTTTGCCTGAAAAGACAAAAATCAAGAATCTTTATTAAATATACAGGTTTAAAAAAAAAAAAACACATTTAATGCAAACTCGATTTTTGTCTTTTGAAGCAAAAAATCAAGTCTTCATTAAATGAGATTTCTCATAAAGACCTGTATATTTAATGAAGACTCTTGATTTTTGTCTTTTGTGGCAGAAATCAAGAGTCATTATTAATTATACAGGTCTTTAATACTACATTCGCACATTTTGCCTAAAAGACAAAAATCTTCATCTTCAAAGTCTTCATTAAATATACAGTTTTTTTTTATTTTTAAAAAATCACATTTTAAAGCAGAGGTCAGTTAAATCACCATCATCGATTATACTATTTAATTAGTACCAAAAGTCAGATCTTTAAGTCCATTTAGTCCCCAAACCAGTTCCTCTTCCGCTGTACATTTCTTTAGCTACACGGGTTCAGTCTCTTTTTGAGATGTCAAACATGTGTCTTTGCTTGGGCGTCGGCTTTGCAAAAGCAGATCTTTCCTCTCCAGTGCTGATCCTTTTACCAGACAAAGTCTGAACTGTGTTGATCCGTCCTGATTGGTGGAGGCGGAAAACGACAAAAAAGACTTGTGCAACGTCCTCCACATTCCTCATAACTCGACGACTTAGGACATCTCTCCAGGAGGCCCAGAGCGTGTCTGCATCTTCAGAAAGAGGAAAGAAAAGGAAAGATGGAGACAAGAACGAGGAGGAGGAGAAGGAGGAAGAGGAGGAGGAACCTTGGCACTGGAATTTCAGAAAGCTGTCCATCTATTTCCGAAAGAATTTGAGGTAGACCACAGCTCCCAGTATTCCCAGCTCCAAAATGATGATGATGGCCAGTAACAGCTTATTAGTCATGACTCTGGTGGAGGGGAGAAAACCCAAGAAAGTCATGTACATATTGCAAGAGGAAAGGAATGCTTTGGTAAGAGAGTGCAGGTGAACAGCTCACCGTCGTGACATGGCGCGCAGGATTTTTCTGCTCCGGCTCAGGTTCTCTCCTGTGTTCACCAGCTAGAGAGAGAGAGAGACAAAGAGAAAAACTGAAGATGAAATAATATATCTATCTCGAAATAATGTCCAAATTTTTGACAAACTTTTGTTAACGCTTCTGTTATGTTGGTTTCTCAGGAACACCAATGAAGATCCTGGATCAGTTTGACCCAGGGCATGTTCAATTATCCAAAAGTGTCCGAAAGCAAAGAATCCCAAAAAACATTGTTTATATCTCATTATGAACTCCATTACTGACTATTTCCATCAAAATTTGGTGTAACAAGGGTATTTACCTCTCACAGATCATGGTTTAATGAGGATAATTCACTCATTTTTCATTTAAAAACTTATCTTAATGTACATTTGAAAGACCTACATATGAAACACAACAGTTTTACATGACATTGATTATTTTACATTCAAATTGACCCAAACAGTATCTATGTAATATTAATATACATTTATCTTTATAAATGTTAAACTAAACATTAGGGCTGTATTTGCACTGTTGCAATATTGGATGGCTCTATAAAACCCCCAAAAACATACAGTAAATAATAATAAACACAATTATCAACAAATATCTGCATAACATGACATATTATATTATGCAGATGTTCACTGTTAATAATGATAACGTACTTATAAAATGCATCTCTGTAAAACCCATTAAAACATGCAATAAATAATTATCATTATCATATTATGATATAATTTAATATAATATCTGTATTTTATATATATGTATATATATGTCTTTCTGACACGCAAATCAAAGCCGTTTCCTCTCTCCGCTGCTCACCCTGCCTCGAGTGCGGTCCAGCTGCTCTCTCTGCTCTCCGAGCTCCTCGATGATGTCGGTGCCGATCTGGTCGGTCTCGGCGGCTATGCGCTGGCTGCGCTCGATGCTCTGCGTGGCGTTGTTCAGAGACGCTGTGCCCTGAAGCAGCAAGGTGCGCTGGGACTGGAGATGGCTCTGAGAGACGAGACGAGACAAATTGAGACAATTCCTGCTGGAGATACTGACAACTTTACAAACACAGCTAAACTTCATCGAGGACAGAGAAATGAAGGAAGTGTGCCAAAGTTGGAACAAGGACTGAGTGATACAACCTTAAATCAGTATCACCATTAATTAAATATTTTACCTTGATTACGATTAACGAACTATTATTTCTTCTATTTATTTATATTAGTTAACTGATCAGGTTTGTAATGTAAATGAGTTCAACTTTAAAAGCTGGGATGTTTTTCTAATGAAAGATTTAATATTTTTGTGATTTTTAAATAATTAAAGGAAAAACACAGGTGAAGTATCAGACTGGATGGGGCGAAGGTGACAGCACATAAACACACACTGACGATTAAGTATTAACAAAATTTCAAAATGAATCAAAATAACCAACCAACAAAACAATCAGAGGTTTATCAATCAGAGGTTCTTAATTTCAGTTTTGATTAATTTTCGATTAATCGTCCAGTCCTAATTGGGCTTAAATACATCTTAAACATCCAAAAAATGGAGAAAGCAGCTAAAATATCGCCATTTGGGGCAGTTGGACCACGTTCGCCCCGTGGTCAGAAGCTTGCGGGTTCGAATCCCGGACTGGTAAAGTTACCACTACTAAACATCAAAGAAAAGGACTCAAAGGGTAAAAAGCAGGTGAAAATGCCTAACCTGAGAGGTATGTTCACCAAACTACTTCAGAGACATGTTTAGTGGAGCTCACAGACCTATTTTAATTTGTTAAAAAACTGTAAGGAGCTGTTTCAAACATATTCAGTCAGGCACTCTTACTGTTCTACTTAAGACTGTCCCTGAAATTAGGAAAATGGAAGTCGCTGTAATAAGAGCTTCTGCTAAATGCTGTAAATGTAAACGTAAATACTACTAAAAAAATCATAAAATCAGAATCAGGGGCAATATGCTCAGTCATGATGAACAGCCGCAGCAAACTGAATGATGAACTTGCACTGCTACATTTGGAAAAATTCCGCTTTCGTTCTGATGTTCCTGAGCAACAGGATATTGTGAAAAGTGTTTCTTATAACACCAAAGGTCAGCAACTGCAGGGAAATGATGCTAATCTTCCAAACTCTTATGTTCACCTAACAGTAAAACACGCTTCTCTGTGTTACTCAAGACACACTGACCAGACAGAGCCAGTCTAAACCAAACCACAATGATGCAGCCTAAATCACAGCTCACACAAGCGATGACTCCAGTCTGGAACGAAGCGATGACTAACCGTGTTGTTGCAACTTGATCCTGATGCTCGTCCTTTGAACTGAGCTACCAGGAAGGAGAACCTCCCTGCACGACCTTTACTCCATACAACATATGAAAGCGCTAGAAACATAAACTTATACAGAATTTTTTGTGCAACGCCATGCTACAAACTGAACCGTGGAACTGGAACTGGAAACCAAACCAAAGCTTTCACACCACCTTCTGGTGCGGTTGTGGTACGGGATCCAGTTCCAGTTATCAAGTACCCTAACAGATTTAAACATCCTGTCCCACAGACATTAGTGTTATGGTGAACGAGTTAAACACCTTAAACTGTGTTTACGCTGACTTAAATTCACATAAATTCACCTAAATATACAAATTATTTCGATTTCATTTTCATTTCCAACTGATGATTTTTGGTCTATTTTGGAAATTGAAAATTAGTCGAAATCGACATTCAAAACCTTGATGATTATTTCAATTATTTTAAAAATTAAATAATCATTTAAAAAAATATTCTGTTATTCATATTCATGCAGTCAATTTAAAATAGCCTACCGCAAGTTAAGCATATTTACCTTGTTAGTGAACTATACAGAAAGAAAAATTTCATATCTCGCAAATCAAGGTTCAATTTTTGATAAATCTTGATTAGAGACCGAAACCTGGTACTAAACAGGCTCCGTGGCTAAATTTTTAAAGAGTGGAATATGGATAAGCTCTGACGTTAACAGTACTAGAGAAATAAATAAATCAGATTTTTAGTTTCTACATAAAAGTAATCTTTCCCAGTTTATCTGAGCAGCTTCGTTACTGATTAAGACGTTAATCTAGAGCATATCCGTTAGTAGACATTAAAATATATGACAAGTACAGCCTGCCTGCCAGCAGATGCAGAGCTTTTTATTTGATGTGATGCACACCAACTGGTTGTCGACTAAAAAGTCATTAGAAAGAATAGAAACTAACAAAAATGATTGTTTTTATTTTATTATAATGATTTTAGTAATATTGTAACTCCCATGTGAGTGGAGCATTTGTCAGTTAACTGTGTTGACGCTTCGTTGAATAATAAAAGTGGTCTGTTAAATAAAGCAATGTTGTTAATTAGATTTTTTCTTCAAAAAGTGCTATTAAAGTACTGGACAGATAAACAGTACCTTTAAGAGTAGTAGTACTGTTAAAATATTAACGATACCGATCTTGATATCGATTTGAGGTGAAATCGCCCAGTCCTACAGTCCGAGCTTGTGTGGTCAGAGAGCGGTATTGATGTTAATGCAGTGCTCACGCTGTGCTGGTTCTGTTCCCCGTAGACGCCTCCCTGTCTGCCCTCGCCGGGGCGCGTGGAGAAGGCCGAGTTGGAGTCGTGGCTGTGCAGCTCCCTCTGCAGCTTGGCCAGGTCGCGGCGGTACATACGGATTTTAGTGCTCATGGGGTTCCTGAAGGAGGACGGCGCGCCAAACAGCTCCTGCTCCATGCCCTGCAGCTGGGCCACCAAAAGTGCTACACTTTAATTACAATGATCATTAAAGTAACTTTAAATAAATTAACACGAAAAAATAAAAGTACAGTTATACAAGTACAACGTTAAGAGAAAGGTGCCCTGGTTAGGATGTAAGACAATAAAGTTAAACACAGGAATTAAAGAGGAATATGAAAAGCCTAAAAAGGTCATAAAATAATTAGCCTTTAAAAAAAAAAAAAAAGTCATACAAATAAAAGAAATAACATGAAATATATAAAATGAATGAGAAAATATTTCAATATATAATATATGATAAAGTAAGAAATGACTATAACTAAAATAACAAAAATATGGGGAAAAAAATCTGTATTTTGTTTATTTTCCACTAAAACAAAGAATATAATCATAAAAAATCATATAATAATGCATATATTTTTGCATTTTTAAAACTATGTTATAAAAGTATTGTTTTTTAAAATATATATATTTTAAGGTAATAATCAAAAAACCTAATATCTACATTTTTCTTATCTTGTACTAAAACTAAGGTGATTAAAAATATACTTACATATTTTTTATATATGAAAAGACTAAAAGTCAATGACTTATCCCAAATAAACATCACACTTCTTGTGTCGTGCCACTGCCTATTTATTCTCTGTTCTACTGTTCTTTGTTTGTAAAGTTTGCACTGGAAATAACCTGGAGCCACGTCGTCTCGTCTCTCTATGTATCTGTACAGTATATAGCAGAGATGACAATAAAGTTGACTTTGACTTTGACTTTGATTTGAACATTGTGCAAATGTAATATAGTGTATATGTATATGTATGTACAGTATGTACTGTATTGTGATGTTTTGTTCTACGTAGACAAGTGTTAACATTTTAAATGATTTTTAAACCAATTGCAGTTCTAGTTGCGGTGAATCACACCTGCCAGGGATAACTTTAATCACAGGTTTTTGGGTTAAACGATTAATGAGAGATTAAACAGCCTGACAGCAGATTAAGCATTTCTGATCCTCTTGTGCCTCCTGGTGGTGAAGGCAGTTTAAACCAAATACATCTTTTTTAACAACATGACCACATCTCAGGTGTAGCACATTCCTAACAGTGTGTTTGTTTAATCTGATTTGTCTAGATAGATTGAGAGATTTTCTAACATTATATCCCAACAAACATGTCCATTTAATTGTAGATATGAATAATAGGCATTATGAGGGTAAATATAGCCGCCTCACCACTTCCTCTGCCTCTCCGTGTCGTTCATCGAATACTCGGATCAACTTCTTCTTCTCCTCTGAGGAAATAAAAAACAACGTTTTACACTTTAACAACAACAGCTAAATTATTTACTGGTTAAAAGTCTCACAGTTGCTGTTGAATCTGGCTCAATCTCCAGGTTTGTAATTCACAGTCATGTCAGGGAAGACACTTTCAGCTACTTCAGGTTTTATAAACTTTAAAAGTGAAAGGAATCAGTGTTTGATTAAAGCAGGGGTCACCAATCATATCTACAAAGGGCAGGTGTGTGCAGGTTTTTGGGACAGCCTTTAAATGAGCTGTTCAAATGCAATTGTGAGATCATCACCTGCTCTTTCTGGATAGGACTGGTTTTCCCCTGGACTGAACAACTCAGTTCTTCTTTTGCTTTGTTTGTTTCCTAGATTAGATTCCTTCCACTGCATCAGATTAACTCTGGTGAGATACAGACACTGTTCAATAAGCACAGAGCATGAAACTGGTGCTTAATTGAAATCCGGATACCTTTAACTGAAACACAATGTTACAAATCCAGTTCTTGCCCAAACTGTTCTCTCTGACATGGCCTCAGTAGCCACTCTAATCATGTTTCACCCAAGAAGACTTTTGAGCAGACTTTAACTAGTAATAAAACATTGTTTACTACCTCAAATTATCAGTTAATAAAGGCCAATTCCTGCTTATTAACAATAACTAATCGGTAATCTAGGCAATCAAAGGTAACTAGGAAGGCTATTTCAGACAGAATTTATTTTCTTTAAAGAACTTTCTGCTGATTATAGTTCACCTAGAAGTTAAACTCTAGCTGCTTAAAACCATGAGTTGTTATGCTCACACCTGGAATGAGCTAACCACAAGAAAAGTAACAGCACAGTACTGCTTAATGGAAACATCTCCTTGTGACCAAAATACAGAACTATAATTTGTGATGTGCTGTGCTCACGATGACAAATAATCAGTCACTAAATTACTGCTGCTGCTGCATTACTAAGTATCGATCACTGGCTAATAGGTTGCATCAAATCAAAAATCGTATTGTGACAGACTTTGTAATATCGGAAGACATCTAATCATCACTGAATAGACAAGAAACGCAAACTGTCCGGTGAAGAAGAAGAAGAAGAAGAAGAAGAAGGAGGAGGAGGAAGAGGAGGAGAAGGAGGAGGATAAATAATGAAGAGAACAAGGTGAAACCCCCACACACAATGAAAGCTGAACCTGTAACTGAACTGTGCTTTAAGAAGGAGAATAAATATTCATACGATAAGACGTTATTAATGTCTTAACAATTTAAGTTCATTACCGCCTTGACATCGCATCGCACGATCAGGAATCAGTTTCAGTTCGTCATATAGTGATTTGTACATCTCATGAAGTTTCTCAAACTCCTCAGACGACATTGTGCTTTTTTATTGCGGTCCCCAAATAAAGTAACGTAAATTCCTCCAAAAAGGCGACACAAAACTGACAAATTAATGCCGATAATTTCTCGCTACTGTACAACAACAAAACCAAGAAATTCCTGCTGGTCGGACCTCGTGATCTTAGGTAGCCTGAAATGTGCCTGAGTTCAGGTAATGAATAGAAAATCCTCATCAGCAGTCAGACGACGTCTCGGACATTGTTTCTTCGGTTTTAACCATAAATAAAAGCTACAACATGATTGTAACATTATATGCAAGCGCTATCTCACATTTTGTAGAGAAATATAACGCAATTCTAAAAGGCAAATATAGGCCTAGCTATTACAGTGAAATGCATTGTGGATGATGTAGTCTTTGGCGTAATAAGTTGAAGACGTCAGGTCAAAGGCGGAGATTTCTACATTTTTCTAAAGTATGTATTTTGTTTTTATCTTAATAAAATGGCGTTAAATATGCGCCCATTATGGAAATAGTATGGCTTACATTTTTAACAAGTGTTCAATTAAAAATGGCTAAAAACGTAATTGTTAATAATATAATTAGTACAATAAATGTTATATTTGGAATATAAATCGCTGCTAATACAATGGCAAGCCAGTTTTTATATATATAACTCATTTTCAAACACGCCCATCCTTTAGTGTGCTTTACAGAAAAATAATGAAAATAATAATTCAGTGTAGAATAAAACGCAAAATAGTTATAGTAAATTATCTAAATCAGTACATAAAATAAAGTAAATAATCGGTAAATCAAATGTGCAATTTTTAAATAACGTAGAGTAAAAGCTATAAAAAAATATTGCAAAGATAAAGGTATAATCTAATCCATTGAAGGGGGGGAAATATTGCAGTTTTTTTTAAATCTTCTTAGAGTTAGAGTTGGAGCAAATTAGACTAAACGAAAGCTGAGCGAGCAAAAATAGAGAATTTGACGTTCAAATCGGTTTGGTCAAAAACTAGTTAGTGAAAAACTACAATCCCATAATTCCGTACGTGCTCACAGCTGTAGAAAGAGTGGGAGGCTCCGAAGCATAAGATTTTCCTCACAGAACGGATTGGCAGAAGCGTTTTCGGCGGTTTCATTGGTAGTCGTGTGGTTTTATTTTAATCCAAAATTTCAGCTTTAACGCTTGTGGTGATGCTGTTCGCGGTGCTGCTGTTCGGTTTCGGGGTCGTGGCAATGATTCTCAGGCTGCTGTCGCCACACATCAGGTAACGACGCGCTGTTTGAAATCTGATACAGTATCTCGTGTTTTAACGAGGAAAATCATGCTTCTGTTTTACGAGTCGCCTCAGAAAAAGATGGAGAGGATAAAACAATGGTGCGCGGGTGGGGAAAAAATACAAATGATCTGCATTCACACTCAGTTCAGTCTATAGGATTCATCTGAAGCTTGGTGTAAATATGGTTGTCTGACATACATACGTTTAAAAACAGTAGTCAGTACCAGGTTTAACGGGCTGTAATGCAGGGGTTTTAATATGTGTTTGTTTTGTATATAGTGATGGCTTGATTGGCTCATGGTTGTGCAGGTGAGCGGTGAAGCAGATTTGCTTTATTAAGGCGAACTTTGCTTGAATGATCACCTCGGTAACCGCCTCCGCAGAACATGGTCCGCTGGGAAAACCGACCAATCAGATCTGCCCGGGGGCGGGATTAGGGGGCGCGTGCTGCCTTTATGCGTGACGTGATTGGCCGATGAAGATTCGTGCTGTTTTCTCATGGGCGGGGCTTAGAGCGATGCGCAGTGATTAACACGATTATTAAGAATAATGTTATCGTTATTATTACCGCACTTTAATGTAATTAATACATAACGTTTTTCGATCTGGTGCTAGCTAATTAAATAATTAGTAGCTAGTAATTTTGGTTAAATCTTTTTTTTTCACCTTTTAATTTTTTTTTAGTGTTTATAATAAAAAAAAATACAATACCTGCTGATTTTATTGCTAAATAAAAGAAAATCAAAACCATTTTGATAAGCCTACTACTTACATAATTGGAGAAGCATCATTGGAGACATTTGCCTTTATCAACCCTTTTAATGTTTATTTTATTTTGCCTTTGTGTTCTAGTTCATTTTCATAAATTGTTTATTTTTAAATAATTGTACAGTATCTTTTCTCTAATTGCATACTCCGTATAGCTGCTGTTTTTGCAACTGTGTTTGTTTTCTCATATATTGTACATGTAAAGCATTTTTCCTGTGCTTTATGTATTGTATGTGCTGCAAGTATTGCATAAACTATTATTATTGTTATTATTATTATTATTATTGTTATTATTATTATTATTATTATTATTATTATTATTGGTAGCAGTAGAATTAAATCTGATTCATATCAACTACCATCTTTAATATTATAAATTAAATATATTGTGGTATTAAGTAAAAAGACATTTATATTCTTATCTGTCAAACTGTTTATTTACTACTTTAATATCTTGACGTTATTCACAATGCACTTTGTGGTGGTTTTTCCCCAGAGGAAGATTTAGTCTGCTGTAATCTATGCAGTGAGAAAGAACAAATCACAGCGTCTCAGCAGGATCTCTGTAACAAGCCCACGGACAGAAACACCACAACCTGTTATTAGCAAGACTTAGCTGACGGGCAAAATCCCCGGACACAAAAGACTCATAACTTGGTCCTAATATTCACTCAAGGTATTAAAACAAAACATCCTCAGGGTCTTTTGGGTCTGGGTGTTTTGACCGTCATCAAAGTTCTTATAATATAGTCAGAGCTTTAATAGTTGAGGATATTTAAGAGTGTGTGTATATGATATAATATAATATAATAATTAATTTAAGGCTGGGCGGCACGGTGGCACAATGGTTAGCGCTGCCGCCTCACAGTGAGAAGGTCCTGAGTTCCAACCCCGGGGACGGCCGTAGGACCTTTCTGTGTGGAGTTTGCATGCCCTCCTTGTGTTTGCGTGGGTTTCCTCCGGGCGCTCCGGTTTCCTGCCACAGTCTAAAGGCATGCGCTATCGCTTAATTGGCGACTCTAAATTGTCCCCGTAAGGTGTGAATGTGTGTGTGACCGTGTGAGTGTGTGTGTGCCCTCCGGTGTGTTGGCGCCTGCCCAGGGTTGTTTTTCCTGCCCTGCGCCCGAAAGTTCCCGGGATAGGCTCCGGTGCCCCCGTGACCCCAGTTGGGATTAAGCGGTTTAGATAATGAATGAATGAATGATACTATAATATAGTAGGGCCACTCGATTATGGAAAAAAACGTAATCCGAATTAATTTGGTCAATCTTGAAATCACGATTATTTAACACGATTACTCATTGACTCTGGAAACACATAGCATTTATTGCACATAAAGAACAGCAAATGTAAACTTTCCCTTAAAATAACTGAAAGTATAATATTCAAGTATTGTATAAAACAGTAACACAAGTAAACAAAATCAGCAATGTAGTGGAGTTCTACAATAAAAAAAAAACAAAACAAAATATATAAATAAAAAATAAAAATAGTTATGACTAATAATACTATGAAGAAAAAATAGGACCAAATTATTTAGACCAAAATAAATTTGCTCTTTTAGTGCACTGTCACAACATACTGAAATCCTATACATGTATTCAAAATTCTGGCAAACTATATTCAATAAATTCCTGTCAGTAACTCAATCCAAGAACATGGAAGGCTGGTCCATTATAGCCCAGAGCAAACAGAAACTTGTTAAGTAGTCTATAGCAGGACTGGGCGATACGACCTGGAATCAGTATCATGATTAATTGAATATTTTACCTTGTTTATGATTAATGAACGATTCTTCTTTTTGTCTGCCTTTTTTCATAGTTCACTGATAATTAACAGCAATTAAAGTTGGGATATTTTTTTGATTGGGGGAGTGCATGTTTTGTGTTTTAAAAATAATTGAAGAAAACACGGAGGCGACGTGGCAGAGTCATGTCTCAACACATGCGGTTGGTGGTGTTATTGTTAAGGGGATGATACATGAACAGACTGGAGATGACCAGTATTAAGAGAATACTGGTTTTATTATAAACAGACTTTAAAAATAATTGAAATAATCAACATGTGCAAGATTGTGTCGATTAAAGGTTCTTAATGTCGATTTTGATTAATTTTCAACTAATTGCCCAGCCCTATAATATAGTGTGTATTTTTATGACTTGTTGGAAAAACTTTATTAAGGATAGTTCTAGGGTTTAAAGCTGGATGTGTGTATCATAAGAAGAAACTCACAAAACCTGGTGTGTTTTTATTTGTGTGTGTAGGAAATATGCAGCGGGCAGTAGCTGCTTCTCCACAGTGCGTTTGGACGGGAAAACGGCGCTGATTACTGGAGCAAACACCGGAATCGGGAAAGAGACGGCGCTGGATTTGGCCTCGCGAGGTGAGGGAGAGTTAAAGAGGTTTACTGTGAAAATGCTTAACTGATGTTATGTGAAGACCTTAAAAGTAGAGCCAAATAGAAAATTGTAGAAATAAGCCTTTAGACATGTTTTGTCTAAATATCAGATAAATATAATATTGGGAGATGTGATTATAATATAAGAAGGTGAAATAAAGATGAAAAAGCACAAATAAACGTTTGTACCTGTTGTCATGCTGTTTATTTGTAATCATAATGTTTAATGATATTTATTTATGTTTGCTTATTAGAGATTCAATACATAAGTTATAGATTAAATTATGTGTAGAAATGTAATGTATAACAGTCACTGATAGTCACTTGTTGGTATCCTTCTCTTACCCGACAGTCATGAAGTTTACATTAGTGATTAAGTCACTAAGATTACTTCAGCCCAAGAGGATTATCCCGGACTGGTAAAGGTACCACTGAGGTACTCATGAGCAAGGAACCGTCCCCAAGCCCTGAAATTTGACAGAAAAATAACGCTATAACTCTGACATTTCTGACACAGAGCCCAATCAAGCGAGCGTGAAAGCAGAGTGGAGTGAGGGCAGAGCATTTCAAGTGTAGTGCACAACATTTTAGGAAAAAGTCACTTCCCGCCCTATGTAGTGTACCAAGTCAAATAGGGCGCATTGACACTTCATGTGCACTACCTAGTGCGTAGAGAGCCGTTAAGCTACAATCCTGGCTATTTCCTGAGATGCATTCTACCGCATAGCAAAAAGAAACCTACCTGCCTACCACACTATTAAGTGCAGTAGTACGCGTCTCAGGACACAGGCCTTGTGTGTACATCGGGCAAATCTAACCATCGCTCCGATGCTGATTACTTAAAAAAAGCAATTAGCAGCCGATTCCGACATGATACCAATATTATCGCACATCCCTAGTTTTATAGGCATTGATCTAAATGAACACACACATCAGTGTGCTATATACATGTCGATAAATGCATTGATTTACAATTATTATATACTAATAAGACTCATTTAAATAACTCACCAAGAACTTCATAAAAAAACCTGCGGCGTGAACCACGTGACTACGACTCTACGCAGGTCTGCTTAAAACCGTATCGACAAGGATGCCACTTGTAAATTTACTGCAGCAAACCATGTTGTGTGTGTGTGTGTGTGCAGGTGCGAGAGTGATCATGGCCTGCCGTGACGTGGAGAAAGGTGAGGAAGCTGCAGCCGAAATCCGCACTCGAGTGGGTGGAGCTCAGGTGGAGGTGCGAGAGCTGGACCTGGCCGACACATGCTCCGTACGAGCCTTCTCACAGAGATTCCTCAGAGGTACACACACACACACACACACACACTCATCCAGGCTACTTTCTTGAGTACTGGTCCCGTTTTGGCATGACTAATAATCATATGTAATTACTATTCTCAGAATTAATTTTAAAAGTTTTTGTCTTCGGGGAATGATGTGATGAGGTAAAGTGTGAGTTGACGTTTTGGTTGCAAGCCTTCCCGCTTTTCACCGTTAAAATGATGTTTATTTTTGTCTCTTTTTCTTCATAAAGAGGTGGATTCTCTACACATCTTGATTAATAATGCAGGAGTAATGATGTGTCCTTACATGAAAACTGCAGACGGATTTGAGATGCACTTCGGAGTCAACTATCTCGGTGCGACCAGAACTCTTTCTTTAGGGATGCACGATAACATCAGAATCGGCTGATAATTGTTATTTTTTGCATTTATTGTATGTCAGAACGTAGGCGCCTGCGCCAGGTATGTCCGAAGTCCGAGGTGGGATTTTATACGGCCCGCGCCTTCTGTCTTAAAATATATGGCTTTATTTGTGCCAAAATTGTGAGCACGAACTCTGCCTTCCTCATTTATTGGCAGCATCAGATATACGCATGAAAATATCGGATTTCGGCATCGGCCAATAATTCCCATATCGTGCATCCCTACGTTTTTTTGTTTTGTTAAACACACTCCTTAAAAACGTTATAAATGTGCAGTCCAATTTATTTAAATGTAACATTTTTTTTTTTTTCTTTTTATAAGGTCACTTCCTGTTGACCTACCTGCTGATTGGTCTGCTGAAGCGCAGCGCTCCCGCCCGGGTAGTCGTGGTCTCTTCTTTAGCGCATTATTTCGGCTGGATTCGTTTTCACGACCTGCACAGCCAGGGCAGCTACAACAGCGGCTTGGCGTACTGTCAGAGCAAACTGGCCAACGTGCTCTTCACCAGGGAGCTGGGACGCAGGCTGACAGGTAGGACCGTAACGATACATCCATTCAATGATCAACGAGCCCATGGTATCGATCCAAAATGAACATTTTAATCATGTTGTATTGCATTGTGGTGCGGTTGGTAGTGTAACGGTTAGGGAGTTGGCCACATAATCGGAAGGACGCCGGTTCAAATCCCGGACCGGTAAAGTGGTACCTTCACCGGTCCGGGATTTGAACCGGTGACCTTCTGATTATGAGGTACGAAACTTGTGATTTACACACCTACAGACAGAACAGCAGCAAAACTGAAGGTTTCAATCCCCTTTAAGATATCAGGCTCAAGTTCTTGCTTTGCGCAATAAATCCTTAGACGTCTCACAATTTATGACACCGGAATGTGTAGTTCATACCAGTTTTTTTTATTGTACTGTATTTGTACAGGAATCTGTTACTTTATTGTTTTATTCCAACTGTTTATTTAAACCTGCAGAATCAGAGCCATGTTTGTCTAGTAGCGAGATCCACTTATCCGTTGAACGAACCCTATCGACACTCTGACCTTTTCTGACCTCTTGCCAGGTACCAACGTCACGGTGAACTCGGTGCACCCGGGCACGGTGAGGTCGGAGCTGGTGCGTCACTCTGTCATCATGTCTCTCTTGTTCACGTTCTTCTCCATGTTCCTGAAAACGCCGAGAGAAGGAGCTCAATCCTCCGTCTACTGCGCCGTGGCCGAGGAGCTGCAGTCCATCAGCGGAAAACACTTCAGGTAGGAGGAGGAGCCCAACGCACACTTTTGGGGCAGATATTTAGATGCACGTGTGTATCTTTATTAAGTTCACTGACTGTTTTTAGGAAGAAATTTGTTGTTAAACTCCACAGTTTTCACTAGGGTTCTGTGATAGTGATTTGGGCCGTTTGGTAGTGTAAGGGCCGCATCAAAAGAACGCTGAGAACGCGAGCCGGCCGTCATGCGTGTGCGTAAGCGTGACTGACATTTGTTTTTCAGGGCCGATATCGATACCGATTATTGCTAGTTAACTGTTAAAAATAAAAAGAAAATCTGCCAAATTTTACATTTTACAAACACCAAGCTCAGCTGCAACTCTCCTCTCTTTAGTTTATCACAAGACTTTAGTGTAGACAACATTCCGCTGCATCTGCGCATTGTAGTGGTCTCTTGGAGGGAATATTTAGTGAGTCAGAGGAAGCCGAATCCTAAAAAGGAGCCTGATATCACAGATCTGTCAGCTTCAGCATAACGAGCCACGGTTGATGAGCAAAAGTGGCTGTAAACTTTGGAGACATGTGACAGGCTACCTTTTGAAAAAACACATTTGTGCGTCGAGCGTTGTCAGGGAGGTCTCAAAAATCCACAAATAAATGTAGGAGTATTCACAAATATATACAGTGATTTGTAAATGCAGGTTTATCGGTTTGTGAATAAATGTAACTGCGCTGACATTTGTGCGTCGTGTAACATTTTTTTGTTTTTTGAGTCGAGTGTGAATCTTGTTACATTTGTTGCTGAATCAAGAAATATATTTGTGAATGGTTGACACTAAATGGTTGACACTCTCTCCATAGTTTGTGGCACATTTCACTGCTTTGTACTTGTATAACTGTATGTGATGAATAAATAATATAGAATAAGTTCTCTCTGTCTCTCTCTCTCTCTCTGGTAGTGACTGCGCTCCGGCGTCGGTGGCTCCGCAGGGGCGCTGTGAGGAGACGGCGAGGCGACTGTGGGACGTCAGCTGCGAACTGCTGGGCATCGAGTGGAACTAAAGCCCGTCCTGCACTCCTTCCCTCGTTCCTTCCTTCACTCATTCCCTCCTCGGTCTGAGAACACATCAGCTCATGTGTTACCTCATCACATCATTCACCGAAGGACAAAAACCATTAGGTAATAACGTAAAAAATGAGATTGTAATTAGGGCATGTTATGTCGTAATTAGGAGAAAAGACCTTGTAATTCCAAGAAAAGATCTCGTAATTATTTATAATTATTAGTCGAATTATTACAAGGCTACAGCTTTAGAGATTTATCATCTCAACGCCATGACCTCCCTCGGTTAACGGTTATTTATTTATTTTCATTCATAGTTTTTGTATTTGAAAGGACAGACGTGCATTAAATTCAGCGAATTTGTCATAATTACCATTATGACAAAGTGTAATTACGAGGGAAAAAAATATATATAGACTATAGCACTAATTATTACTAGGCTACGTCTGTAGAGAAAATCTCATAATTACAACACCACAATCTCGTAATTACATCATGAGCTTGTAATTATGATAAAACATCAGATAACTACATCATGCTCTCGTAATTACAAGACCACAGCTGACTATTTTGTAATTAAGAGAAAAGATCTGTTACGTCATCTTATCTCGTGGCAAGATCTTGTAATTATGCAACATTTTGTTGTAATTACAATTACGAGACATTTTCGTGTAATTACAAAACAGTATTGATTTGTTTGCTCCTCCTTCTGAGAACACATCGACTCAACGCTTTACCTCATCACATCACCAACATGTTGAACTTTTCCACTTACCCATAAAGCTTCACTCAGGCCACATTAATACCACGCCCGCTTCACGAAGCCACGCCCCTTCCACAACACCACGCCCCCTCCACAAAGCCACGCCCACACTTCCTGCCTGACACTACCTACCACACCTTTTTTCACTGAAGAGTTGGATTTACGAACTGCACTCGGGCTCCCTCGTTTAACTTTTACGTTCCTCGTTTTGTGAACCACCGTCTGACGAGTGTGTTTTTTGATTCACGGTGTGTGTATTTGAAATGACGGAAGCACATTACATTTACAGAAGGAAAAAAGACAGTCGTAAATATATCAGAAAAGAGCTACTAATTACAAAAAAAAAAGATCTTGTAATTATAACAGCAAGATCTCGTAATTACCAGACAGTCTCATTAAAACCACATCATGAAATCGTAACTATGAGAAAAGCTCTCAGAAATATATATCAATTAATAACAGACTACAGCTTTAGAGAATAGATTTCCTAATTGCGACATCATGGTTTCATAACTACGAGAAAAGCTCTTATTATATACATTTTCGAGACTACTTCATATAAGTATGCAGCATTTTGCTTGTAATTACAAAAATAGATCTCGTTATTTTATAACTTAATTATACCTGTAGAGAAATAAAATCATAATTATCGCATCATGAGTTCATAATTATGAGAAAAGATAGATATAGCCACTGTATATTAATGAGAATTTCATATAATGTGACTTTTCCTCATAATTACAAAAACGATCTCATAATTACAATTACAACTACACATATAAATGAGAAATGCTCATATTTATGGATGATTTTTGTAATTATGAGAAAATATCTTGTAATTTATTATTAATTATAAAAGTAGACCTGTAAAGATTTCAGAATTATCACATTGTGATTTCTTAATTACGAGAAAAGATGTTACATTTACGAGGATATTTTATATAATTGTGCAACACTTTTCTCGTAATTACAATATTTAATAATTACATGATGATTTCTTCCATTACAAGTGTCCATAATTACCCCATCCTGATTTCAGCATTACAAGAAAAAAATCTTGTTTCGTGTGTATATTACATCATGATCTCGTAGTCATTTTATAACTAATTAGAAACGATTTCATTTTTACGATATATATTTATGTGACTATTTCATTTAATTATGCAACATTTTTCTCATAATTAAAAAGGGTCTCAATTACATAAATTTGTAATTATGAGTAAAGATCTTGTCATTATATAGTTAACTACCAGGCTACACATTTAGAGAATGATTTCATAATTATCATATTGATTTTATCATTGTTACATTTGTGAGAATAACTGTTACAATTTTCTTGAAATTACAAGAAAAGCTCTCAATTACATCATGATCTCGTAATTATGAGGAAAAAGATCTCGGCATTTTATCATTAATTACAAGGCTACATCGTGGAGGGAAAACGATCTTGTTACATATTTATGAGAATATTTCATCTAAGTGTGCGACATTGTTCTTGCAATTACATCTCAATTACACCATTATTTTGTAATTACAAGAGAAGTGCTAATAATAGGAGAAAACGTCTCATTTTATAACTAACTGCGAGAGAGATGATATTTCTTCATCATCATCATCATCATCACATGAGATTTCATGTTTACAAGACAAGCACGGTGATGGCCAGACCCACGGCCGCTGCTGTGTCCAGCTCCACCTGCTACACCTCGCGAGGTTGAACTCAGGCTCCTGGGCCGCGTTTCATCGCTCTGTCACTGTTGATCACGGCTTGTGACTCGGCCGCACTGCAGCTGCCCCTGAACTGTGCTGAGGTTTTTATACAGATGTCAACATGAGTTTTTACTACTGTTACGTTCATGAGCAGAGACCAAGATTTAAATAAATATATATTGTGGAGAAAATCATAACGGCGTTGCTGGACTTTTTTAATCACAGCTCCGCTACTCGCTGGGTGCATTTTACCGACGTGCTACGATGGTCAGTTTTCATTGGTGGACACTTCCTTGTCTCTTTTTCTTTCTGTAACTCCCTCTCTTTCTTTCTGTAACTCCCTCTCTTTCTTTCTTTAACTCCCTCTCTTTCTTTCTTTAACTCCCTATCTTTTTCTTTCTTTCTTTCTTTCTCTAACTCCCTCTCTTTCTTTCTTTCTTTCTTTCTTTCACTCCCTATCTTCTTTCTTTCTCTAACTCCCTCTCTTTCTTTCTTTCTTTCTTTCTTTCACTCCCTATCTTCTTTCTTTCTCTAACTCCCTCTCTTTCTTTTTCTTTCTCTAACTCCCTCTCTTTCTCTAACTCCTTCTTTCTGTAACTCCCTCTTTTTCTTTCTGTAACTCTCTCTCTTTCTTTCTTTAACTCCCTATCTTTCTTTCTTTCTTTCTCTAACTTCCTCTCTTTCTTTCTTTAACTCTCTCTCTTTCTCTAACTCCCTTTCTTTCTTTCTTTCTTTCTGTAACTCCCTCTTTCTTTCTTTAACTCCCTCTCTTTCTTTCTTTCTCCAACTCCCTCTTTTTCTCTAACTCCCTCTTCTTTCTTTCTCTAACTCCGTCTCTCTTTCTTTCTCTAACTCCCTCTTTCTAACTCCCTTTCTTTCCTTCTCTCGCTCCCGCTCTCCCTCTCTTTCCTTCTCACACACTCTTTTTCCTTCTCTCGCCCTTCTTTCTCTCTCTGCGTGTTTGTCTCTCTCGCTCTCTCCCTCTATGTGTGTCCCTCTCTCACTCTTTTTCTGTAACTGTCACCCTCTCTCTCTCTCACTCTGTCTCTTTCCCGGGTGTGTCCGTGTGTCTGTCTCTCCTTCTCTCTCTCTGTTTTTCTCACTCTTTCGCACACACAAAAGCAAATCTTTTAGTTTGTCACTTAAAATCAGGAAATGTTCTATAAATGGATGTTTTACCTTCTGAGGGCACACGCTTCTTTCAGATTCTCAAGTTGGAACCAGTTCCATGTTTTATCACTGAAAACAGGTCTGGTGCTGATGCTGCAAAACTGGGACCAAAACCTGGCTTCGTCTGGAACCTAGAAGCTGTAATGTCACGAGAAGTAGGCAGAGCACAGACGTGGCAACTACAGATAAAGAAAACGTCAGAAAGCAAATTTGGACATGGTCATTGCTGCAGAAGGAATCGATGCTTCTTTAGCACTCTGGTGTTGACAAGAAATTTTACATAAAATACACAAAAAGAAAGATAAGGCTGTGTGGCGGCATAAGGGAGGAGCTGAAAATTGCTGGATTTCCACAGAGAATAAAAGAAGCTGCTGTCGCCGTTGATCCCTTTCAGCTGTGAAAAGAGGCGGAATTTAGATGTTTAAATATATCCTCAATGCGTGAAATGCCTTACATTCCAGTGGAAAAAGGTAATAACCCAGAAAACCTGACAAATGTCCAGATCTTTTAGAGACAATCTGGTGCTTCATGGAGGGCTGTGCGATATGATCAAAATATCATCTCCCGATGACCTTATATCACAATAACGTACATTTTCTGAAAATTCAGTACAACTTTCGCAAGCAAAATCTCGTGTCTGTGTCACGAGCGCTCATATGGAAGGCCAAATGTGCCACAATTTGCCAATATTTTTACACACCTGACAGTAAAAGACTCAATTTTTACACCGTTTTATTCGTAAAAACTGCATTTTTTTGCTGCTCTCAATATAATTTATGGAGTTGAAAATGTCATTTTTGTGGCGCTCTAGTGACTTTCTATGTCGTAGAATGACTGTAAAAAGTGATGCTCTAGTGATAACAGCTCTAGTGAGTCCTCTTTGAACACAAATTTTGGCACCTTTGGCATTTCATAGATCTGAGTGTTTGGAGTGCGTGTGTACGCAGAGTTGAGCGCACACAGACACCAGATTTTGCTTGTGAAGGTTCCACTGCACGCTCAGAATTAAGGCACAAATAACATCATAGACTTCCCTGTGCCTATATCCACGGAGCGCTGTGGTGACTACTGCAAAGCCTCATCCAAACCATCAACAAATACCGCTGTAAACAGTGTATTTTGCGACACCATGAAATAAATAATAGAGTACAACATGAAACGACAGACGTTTGAATTTCCTCCTCCGATATACTGATATTTCATCGTATCGCACAGTCCTGCTTACATACTGTATATCTGAAAACTACTTTTATACACAATAACAGACTTCACCAACAAAAATCAATGACTAATGAATAACTTACAAACCATGTAACAGTCATGTTCAGATTTTAATTTTTTGTGCATATACGGTGTAAACAGTAGTTTTAGATCACATTTTCTATTATTCGTCATTATGCCTTTAAAGCAAACTACGTCCCTTTACTAGTTACATTTTTCCCATCATATTGATTAAGTGTCTGAAGGCGAGCGTGTGGCCAAAAAACACACACAATCGTTGACACGGACATTTCCTGGCCACGTATGAGGTTAAAGTGCGCTCAGAATGAGATTCTTTCAAGAAAACCCAGATTAAACAACATTTGTGTCTGGAAACGGGTCATAGCTGAAGCTCACAATTACAAGAGGAGTTGAAAACAGGTTTCACATCATACAAGAAAAACAATACAAACAAAAAGGACAAAATATACCATATAAAGTGACAGAAACGCAAACTGGACATTTTCAACAGTGCACACAGTCTTACTGTTTAGAGCAGTCGATATTGCAGCAAAATATTTAAAGAGTGCCTTGTAAAATGCAACATAATATTAACTGTAGTATAATATTACACAGGTAATAAATGTGCTACTCGACACCAACATAAAGTTTCCCTTAGCGCATCAACTTTTTAGTCCACATTCTTGTTGCACACCTCTACCTCAATGCTGAGTAGTGTTTCCCTGTCCTCCTGCGTGGATTGTGGATAAAAAGTGGTCAAACCCACAATAAGAAAATTACGGCTTAAAGTATTAGTTACTAGAATCTAGTTACTAGTTATTTACTAGTTACTAGTACTAGAATCATCTTTAAATAGGGGACAACATCATACAATTTTTGTTTAATTTTGAAGATTATATTTGATCAGGATCAATCAATTCGTCATTCATTAATTAGTTTTAACATTAAAACCAAAACACACAACACATCTTTGTCAATATTTGTTTCCGAAAACAAACTGAAATAATTGTGTGCAAATAAAAAAATCAAGAGTGACTGTTACACGTAGAACACTGTACAAAAAGCACAGAAGTACAAACAGAGCAGGAAAAAAAATAGTGGTATATATTTTTTGATCGTCCACATGCAGTGATCACTTCTGGGTCACGGCATTTGCTCTCAACGAAAAATTTAAATGGAATATTTTCTGTTTTTAAATTTTTTTCATTTGAGTGCAAAACTGGAAACTTGAAAACAACTTATTTACTGTACCATTTTGGTTTCGGAAACAAATATTGACAATATTAGTTTTAATGTGAAAAACAAATAATACGTGGATTAGGATCGGTTACGAATCTTGATTTGAGTTGATCCGTATGGACAAAGACAGAAGAGAACGTTAGCAGAGTCACACTAATTCAAGAAAAATCGGCAGGAGCAACAGCCCTGCTTATGTGAGGTAGGATATCAAAGATAAACTCCACCCAAAAACCGGTCCCACTTTACATGAAGACTCCCCTTATTAGGGGTTATAAATGATTGATAATCAGGTTGTTATTAAGGTTGTGGACAGTTTATTATATCATTAATAAGCAGTGATAAGTTGTGATACATTGAAGCAGGTTCACTATTTGGCAAGATGTGTTTTACACTTTATAACAAAGCTCACTATTTAGCAAGATATAAATGTCAGTGACTTAACAATAAAAATGCCACGAAACACCAGGATGGACTCAGACAGCAAGGTTGGTTTAGGCAGAGAAGTGATATCTGACATCTAGTAACTCACCAAAAATTCAAAAACACATAATAAGGAAAAGGTAATTTCATGGTAATAATTTACCAAACAGCTGATGAACTGACACTTCAACATTCTGCCTGAGATGAGGAGACGAGATACGCTGAGCCACTAACAAGATCCGAGACCTCGCCAAACAGCGGTCCTGCGTTGATGTATGACGACTTATCACACCTTACTAACGATTTAACCTGATTATAAATCATTTATAACCTTTTAAGGGGCGTCTTACTGTAAAGTGGTACCAAAAATGCTAATGTGGCAACGAATGAACGAAAGTGGTTCACACTGACCTTTGGGAGGAACGTTCCTCTCAAATGGGACTAATACTGGACGTCAAACTCCGCACTGAATCCCTTAAATCCCATAATCACATGTGACTGGAGCTTGATTTTCGGTGAAGCTTGTGTATGATGGGTCTACTTTGAATTACATTTTAGGACGTGCTAGAAAATTCTGACTCAAGATGCACTTTTCTGTAAACAATTACGTTTTCTCTGTACCACTCTTCCACAAACCCATGTGGATCTGAAGAACTGGTTTAGACAACACGATATTTCAACACTGAAGGTGTGTGCACGTGTGTGCACGTGTGCTGACCGTGTTTTTGACCCGACATGATCACGTGTGGCACATTGGTGATTCGCTTCCAAGAAACGAACAAGCCTCCACTCAAACCAATCAGAGTGCAGGAAGAGGCTTCCAAACCCTCCAGGGGCTGATGGGATTGAGAGTCCACTGGCAGTGGTGAGGGGTGGGTGCTGCGGAGGCTACCTGTGTTGCCGTGACACCCGGTCCTGGTGTTCGGAGAGCCACTGACGACAAATGTCCTGCATCACCGAGTCTCCCGAGCTCTCGGCGGCCTGCAGAACCTCCTGCACCAGGGGCCCGGACTTGGCTGCTTCCAGCTTCACGGCCAAAAGATACGCTGCTCGGAGCTTACTGCACTGCAGATAGGCTTTGATCTACAAACACAAACACACATTAAAGTGAAGTTATATATTACTTTTCAAAAGAAAATATAGGGGAAGGACGAAAGTCAAAAGAGTCTGTTGAAATTTCACCTTGTTCTCGTTTGATTTTATCTGCAAAATTAGAGACTCCAACTCTTTGGCCTGGACGTAGAACAGAAGATATGTTAAAAATTACAAGACAGCGATGTAGATACTTTAAGTTACAGACAAATGATATATCAGCTCATAAGCTTGGTTACAAAAAATAGTTTAAAATAAACATGCTTTAAAAATTAAAATAGGAAAAAATAACAAGATAAAAAGGAGGACCATTAGATCTGCTTCAGATCAATAATCAGATTTACCAGACGACATTCATTGTTCAAGGCATTTCACCCAATATAATAAAAGCCCCAGAACCTTAATAACTCAGTAAAGCCTCTGAGTGCCATAACTTCATAAAACATTTAAGTGTGAAATATTAATCTTTTATAAAGTCTTTAAGTAGAGGCCTTTAACTAAAGTGTGTCCTTTTGACCGGAATTCTCCAGCGCCGAAGGTCTTGGGAAATGGAACTAGAGTTTGAAATTTAGTAAATATGGAGACTCACGTCGGCGGGACTCTTCTCTGCGATGGAGAGGACGTTGAGGACGACGGCGTCACAGTCGCTTTTGGTGGCCGTGCCGGACTCGCCCACACACTTCAGCAGCTGCCGCACGGCCTGGTACTGACGCTGCCTCATCAAACGCTGCCCCACGCGGACGTACACCGCCAGCGCCTCCAACTGAAAATCCTGGACAAGGAGGGGGAGAGAACGAAGGGCAGAGAGTAAGAGAGGGAAGAGACGATGGAATCAAAAAGGGAGGAAACAAGAAAGTAGGGGCGAAGGGAGGGAACCGAGAAGGAACGTATGGAGGGAATAGGGCAAGGAAGCATGAAGGGAATAGGGCAGGGACCCATGGGGGAAGTAGGTAAGGAAGCAAGGAGAGGGACGCGCGGAGGGAACAGGAGAGGGACGCGCGGAGGGAACAGGGAAGGGACGCGCGGAGGGAACAGGGAAGGGACGCGCGGAGGGAACAGGGAAGGGACGCAGGGAGGGAACAGGGAAGGGACGCGTGGAGGGAACAGGGAAGGGACGCGCGGAGGGAACAGGGAAGGGACGCGCGGAGGGAACAGGGAAGGGACGCGCGGAGGGAACAGGGAAGGGACGCGCGGAGGGAACAGGGAAGGGACGCGCGGAGGGAACAGGGAAGGGACGCGTGGAGGGAACAGGGAAGGGACGCGTGGAGGGAACAGGGAAGGGACGCAGGGAGGGAACAGGGAAGGGACGCGTGGAGGGAACAGGGATGGGACGCGTGGAGGGAACAGGGAAGGGATGCAGGGAGGGAACAGGGAAGGGACGATGGGATGGGACGCAGAGAGGGAACAGGAAAGGGATGCAGGGAGGGAACAGGGAAGGGACGATGGGATGGGATGGTATAAGCAGGGAGCACAGGAGAAAATACAGCAGGGAAAAAAAAGAAAAAGAACAGCCGCGGTGGCCTCAATGTTTTCTTAAATAAAAGGCAAGCTTTAAGATGACGACTGCAGGCACTGAAATAATAAAAAACAACCCAGTTCAACTGGGAAACAACATGAAAGGACATTTAGGGCGGTGGGTCGTTTTACCTGTATGACCCGATACGCAATGCCAAACCCCTCCTCTATGTTCTTACCCCCCAACATCACCTGCCGAGGGAGAGACGAGAGAGAAAATCCAAAACTGGGCAAGCCACGAGGGGAGAGGTAAACATAAAACATAGCTTCTCTTTTTCTGATTCAAACTTCTTTAAATTAAACACCAAAATGTCAGATTTTTTTGTTTTTTTGACAAAGAGCTTAACACAGGCACAAAGAAGCGATATGTTCAGGTATGTCTAGACTCGATGTTAATATCGGCATACAAACTGAGACACAGCAGCACAAACTTTGTGTGACGTATTGTGATTGATGTATAATTTCAAATATATAAAACCCACAGGTTACATAGGGCAGTAGCAGTTCACAAAGTTTTCCTGACAAACCACTGATTTGTGTTAGTTGATCCGCAAAACCCACACATACACACACGTTCAGTTGCATTAATGTGTTAGCGGTGTTACTGCTCACAACGCGGTGTCTGCAGAAATAATTACACTTTTACGCTTTTACATCCAAAATGTATTTTCGGTGTTGTACTTACAGATACAAACAAACACTTTAGGAGAGAATTATAACACACAACAAGAAAAACACAATAGTGTAGAATATTAGAATTTGTAGATGGGTTTGAGTATATGACATTTTATAAAAATACCACTTTTATCTCAACATTAAATTATTTTTTTTTTGTATTAAACACTAAAGGTGCATTTTGTTTATGGCTTTATATGGACAATTAAGTGTAATTATAATGTAAACACAAGGCCTAATACTTATTTTGTTAGATCACCTAAATTTGTTCATTTTTTATTAGCAATATTATCTAATTATATTTTATTTCAAATGTTTATTATTAGGGATGCACCAAATATTCGGCCACCGAAATTTTTTTTTTCGCGACCGAAACAGTGATGACGCAAGCAACAACCGCAACCTGCGTGCGCCAGACTGGATTAGAGTCAACATGTCTGCCGTGTGGGCGCATTTCAATATATCTAAGAAAGACACACGGAAAGCCGTTTGTAAAGCGCGCAATGCTGACATTTCTAGAGGGGGCGCGCCCACAAAGACTCTCAACGTCGGGATTAATTCATCACATAAAATCAAAACATCCCGATCGCCATGCAGAGTATGAAGCAGTATAATACACGATTTTGTTACAGGCCTACAGAGAATGTTGTTATATCTTTCAACACTTTTTAAAGCACTTGTTCTGAATGCACTTCGTTGAGAATATTAAAATGCACTTGAATTCACTTGTTTTATGAGAGAAGATATTTAATTGTATAATATTTCAGCTATCTTGCTTTTAGGCTATTCATGAGTGGGGCCAAGTAAAATATTTTATTTCAAATTTTATTTTATATCGTGCATTGTTTGAATGCTAAATAAATATTTTCATAGTTTTGTAACAGATTTATTCTTTGAACCATGAATATTAATTTATGCAATTGCAATGCCTGACTTGAGTGAGGTAAGCACACAGTCCCAGCCATAACGGCAATATTACAAAAAATTGGTATAATAATTTCTTTCGGTGTTTCGGTTTTCTGCCAAGTGTTTCCTCATTTTCGGTTTTCGGTTTCAACAAAAAAAATCATTTTGGTGCATCCCTATTTATTATATTTATTAGTTTTGGGGTAAAAAAAGAACAACACTGCTCCCACACATCTGAATATTCCTGTAATAAGATGATTCATTTTTACGTTGGTGCGTGTGTCTGTGTTGTCCAGCTCACCCTACAGGCCACGTCCACTTTCATAAGTCGTTCTCCAAAGAGGGTGGGCAGGGCGCTGTTACCAGCAGGGGCGGGGCTTATGGACGACCTGGAGGGGGAGGAGCTTTCGCAGCGCTGCAGGAAGCGGGTTACCTCCAGCTGCAGCTCGATGGTGTTCATGTGTCTGACAAAACAGCATTATGTAATTGGCCCCGTTACCGTGGCAACTAGGCCAGACAGGAACTGCTGAGACGAGCTTCTACTCTTCATTGGCAAAACCATTTCACGATAAAAGAAAGACACATATTTATCATCCCTAAAAAATTACAGCTTAAGATACAAAAGTAAATTTAGAAAGCCGATGTTCTACGAGAGCCGTTTTTAAACACGTCTCAAAAAATTCATCTTAAACTCCACGGAGACTTGTCCTTTAGTTATAGTTAGCGTTGACATGGCAACAAGATGTCTGCTACTAACACAAGAGTAAAATGCCCAGTGCTGAAATATCAGTCCAAGAAAGCTCTGGCCTACCTGGACACATCACTGGCACTCATCCTTTTCCTGAAAGTAGATGAAGATGATGACGACGATGACAAGGAGACGGAGGGCGACTTCCTGCGGCTCTGCTGCTCCTGCAGGTAACTCTTCAGGTGTTCCTTGGCCCTGGCCAGCCACCGCTGTCGCTCGCCCAGCTGCAGGTACGACGTTGCGCCGTGCGTGAAGAAGCGGATACACGTCATGGCGGCTCGCACATGGTCCTGCGTCAACACGGACAGGTGGGCAGTCAGAAAACGGTGTGCAGGAAAAAAGTCGTGAGCCTCGTTCACCAGCCATTCTTAAGAAGAAATTTGTATTGACAATCCTCTGACGTCATTTTAAAAGACGCTTTTAAGCATGATACATTTTTTCCTCCTTTTTACTTTACAGCCCCCTCTCACACTCTCTCTCTCTTTTTGCTTAATTTGCAAAGAATTTATGTATCGTTTGCTCAATGTTAAGATCAAAAACATTTCCTTTTGCCTTCTAAAATTAAGAACTGCCTTATTTAGTAACAGAATTATGCAACTCCTGTACCACGACTATACATCACAAGAGACTAACAGATATTTGTGTGTGTGTGTGTGTGTGTGTGTGTTCAGTACCGTCATGAACTGCTGGAGTTGGTAGAGTGTGTGGAAATGTCCTTTGCGTTGCAGCAGTTGGCACGCTGCCATCAGGTACCGTCCCCATCTCTCCAGTGTGGGGTCCAGCGTCTGCAGCAAGGCCTGCAGCACGCCCAAACGCCCTCGCTCCAAACATGGCTGCAACACGCCTTCCAGGAACACGTCCTCTGGACACTCCTAACACACACACACACACACACACACGACTCACATCAGCTCATAAATTAGAACGAAATGTACAGACGAAGTACATTCTCACATACAGGGAATTGGCTTTGGTGGCTGGTGCTAACTTTGAGGTAGAGCTGGGCGATATGGCCTAAAAATAAAATCTCCGATTTTTTCACAATAAATCCGATTTTCGATTTTAATCGATTTTCTCCTCCCCTACTCAAAATCAAACTACAGATGGCAAATAAACCACGTCAAAACCACGTCAGTTGTGGCAGAATAATACGACACCTCCTCCTCCAGGTCTCTACCGATTCTTTGACGTGTTTCATTATACAGTTGTGGCAAGTCAAATTCAGAAAAATATTTGCGGCTTGGAAGCACGTACTTCGGGTCAAAACTTTTGGCATGTTAATGAATCCCGGCTTTTCCACAGTATGTATGGGCACCATGTCTTTTGCAATATACATAAGGCCCTATTCAATCCGTTTTTTTTTTCCTAAATTCCGTTTGATTTTTTTCCTGAATTCCGTTTTTCCATATTTATTCTTCTGAATTCCGTGTTTTATATTATAATCATATTTATTCACCTAAAAAGTGTCTAATTATGGAGTGGGGGGAGGGGTCACATTTAACCGTGCACTCGATTCTTAAATTTGTGTTCTCGAGTGTCACATTTGCGCGCGCGACTGTGAAATTTACGCCTGCGAATTTTTTGCAGCAAGCCATTTTGCGCGCTCTAGTTTTGGCCCTGATGTGATGCCATAGTTTTCCCCCGTCGTTGCCATGTTGTTTGTGAATCTGCTACAGGGTTTGGGTGCGCCGCGCTAATTTACCCATGTAGAACGATGCGTCGCATTAGTTCCGCTTTTGGCGCCCGCGTGTAAAATAAGTAATAAAATCGATTTTCATAAAAACACATCGTCCTGAACTGTAAATTCGAATTAATCGATAAAATCGATATATCGCCCACCTCTACTTTGGGGTTTTGCAAACTCCTTCTAGGCCGACTGGCTGATTAGAGCGAGGTGTCGCATGAATCTGCAGACTTGTCCTAATGTCATAACAGAACTGTTTTGCGAGTGTTTTTGCTAATTTTGCCTCCTATTTCGCTGACTCCTTTCTTTGACGCTTACGGAATCAGCTGCGCAACTTTTGCTTGGACCCCGCTCTTTGCCGTTTGCGGTTATATTAGTGATGAATGAGGGTTACAAAACGGAGCATCCTGTTTGTCATGTCAAGCAGACAAGCCGGATGATCCCTCAAGCGAGCACCTTGTTGAGCAGGTGTGTGAGCGCTTCCCGCAGGCCGTCGTGGCGCAGGTGGAAGGCGACGAGGCTCAGGTGTGTGCCGTACGTCTGCAGGTAATACACACACTCCTGCTGGTGACCGTTCCTCTGCAGCCGGCTCTCCAGCGCCGCCACATCGCGCAGAGCGTCCTCCAACTCGGACAGAGACGTAAGCACTTCCTCATCTGCAGTCTGCAGGAACACACACGCACAGTCTTGTATTACTATCTTTGTGATGTCCTTCCATAGACTCCCATAATGACTAAAGTAGATAATTTTACACCTACATCTAATCCTAACCCTAACCTTAACCTCAGTAACCAAAAGCACATCTTTTACCTCTTTTAGTTTCTCAAATAAAACAAGCACATTTTCTATAAAGTCATTTTTCCTCATGGGGACCTCTCAAATGTCCCCACAAAGCCCAAAAAAACAGATAAAAGTGATTTTAGGGGACAAAAGGTCCCCACAATGCGATAAATACATGAACACACACACACACACACAGAGCTGAGGAAATATCTGGGTCTAGTCTATTTATATACAAATCAAGCTTTCTTTAAAAATCATTGTGTCTGTGTGTGTTCCTCGTGTGTAGTCTGTGGGAACACACACTTTACTAAGGAGATATTTAAGTCAAGTCTATTTATATCTGAGTCAAGGTTTATTTATAAAACACATTTAAACACAGACTGTGTGTGTTTGTTCCTCAAGTCAGTCTTTTTAAAAGCAAAATTTAGGTTTATTCCCAAAAGAAGTTGCATCAGATTGAAATAAGCAAAATAAAAATGGTAACAGCAACAATTACAATATTTTAAAAATATAGAGTCAAAAAAATGAAGCGCAAAGTAAAACAGAATCAGATTTCATTGATTTAATAATAAACTATATTATGTTATATTACTATTTTATATTATTTCAAATGCCCATGAGTAAAAATGGCTCCTTAAATGAGATTTAAAAGTTGCGTTATTGCTAGACACCCTCTTTTTTGTTTGCTTTTAAAATGCAAAACAGATAATGAATAATGAATATCATTCTCACACACACATTTCATAATCTTTGCAAGGGTATAAAGTGATAAATAATGTGTGCTATATACAGTGTTACGGGTCGACCGATTTTCGGGGGTCAATATTAGGCATTTTGCTGATTATGGGTATCAGTGTTTCATTTTGACCAATATTAAGTCATTACAAGGTGCGCTACTGTGTCTCTACTGCCGTCTCTTCTCTCTGTGCCGATTGCTCTTGACTCGCTGCTTCATTATTTGTCCCACAACAGTCTCTGATTGGCTATACGTCACACGAGTGGTAGCCAATCAACACTAACGCCTTGTTGTCACTCACACACGAGCGCAGCGTGAAGCTTCGAGAAGGAGAAGAGCAGAGAGTTTCAGTAGAGCTTGGTGTTTGTAAAATCCTAAATTTTGACAGATTTTCTTATTTTTTTGCCTATCTGTCCAAAAATATCGGTCATCGGCCCTGCAAACTAGCAATAATTGGTAACAATATCAGTCGATCTGTAGTATATATATCTAAAATAATTTTCCAACTAACCCTAAAATTAACCTTAATTAACTACAGTAATTACAGTACAGTTAAACAGTGTCTGAGAAACGCTGCAAGCGTAAATGATAATTCTGTAAAATGTGTGTGAGAATTGTTTTAAAAATCCAAACAGGTTTACACCGATTACAGGTTGTTAATTTTCGATTAACTCCCCGACCCTAATAAAATCTAATAAGGGCTGAAACGTTACCAAATCGAGGTGGTTCTTACCGTGCTTGTGGTGGGTCTCACGGTGAACTCGAGGTGCTGGACGATCTCCTGAAGCAGTCTGGAGCCCAGGTTCAGCTGGTTCCGATCCACCGGCGCTTTCAGGCAGCGGGCGAACTTCTCCCGAGCTGTGCTGAAGCAGCCGGCCTTCAGAGACGCCATCCCCCAGGCGTGCCACGCCCCGCTCGGGTCCAGACCGCTTTTAGTCGACACCTGGCAATGTCAAGGCAACAGAGACGAGAGAAAAGGTTTGACCTGCAGGACTACTGCATTAGTATTATGGTTTTAAGTCCCTTAAAAGATTTAATGAATGTATGGAGGGTCTCATGCCTCTTTTAAAAAACTAAATCCAACGGGACTCTTTCACCGATATCTTCTTAACGTGAAACTTTGACATGGGTGATTATTTGTCACTGTGAACGCAGCACAGCACACAGTGCACCACAACCAAATGTGACCCGTCCATGAAGAAGCAGTGGCCAGCTGACGTGGGAGCAGCGCCTTGGGAACGGTACCTTGCTCAAGAGTACCTCAGTAGTACCTTTACCGGTCCAGGACTTGAACGGGCGACTAGAAATCCTGACATTTAACAAACCTCCACAGCGAGCTGGTAGTACTCAGCCTCCAGTAGCTGGTTCCTCAGACGTGTCACTGCTGCCGCCTCCAGAATGTCATCCAGCGAGGGAATGTATTTATAGTTTGCACTAACCAGAATCTTCAGCACGTCCACCTTACTGATGTAGCTGTGGACAGAAAATGTAGGAGAGACCAGATCAGATCAGACTAGAGAATAATGAGGACCGTCTGGCCTGTCACTACAGCTGTAAGGACAGATCAATCTACGCTGATGCATCGATTTGATGACGAACAAGAACGTAGCGTGAAAGTGAGTGATTATTTGTCATTGTGAACACACCACAACGAAATGCGACCTCTGCATCTGAACTATTCGTGAAGGAGCAGCGGGCAGCTAACAAGAGCGGCTTGAATCTATATATTACTGTATCGTGATAAAACTCCCCACCTATCGCACAGCGCCAGGTCCTGGCTGCATCCTTCCTTCACGAACATCAGTTTGGCGCTGAACAGCAGCTGCCTCATCACGTCCGTCAGGATGCGAGCGTCCACCTCGGGATTGGTCAGCTTGCGGGAGAGAGAGCGGCAGTGGCCGATCAGCTGGTGCCCGCAGGCGGCGTGGTCGCTGTGGAGATTGAGGATGGCGACGCAAAGCGAGGCGCTGGGAGCCTGTAAGAATGAAAATCGGAGTTATTAAAAGACACGGCACCAGTTCCAGTTAGAAAACATGTTCACACCGTTCCTGCCGTGCGAACCACGAGATCACAAATACTATCAAAACATTTAACAAACCTCCACAGTGACAAAGCGGAAGTTATTTCCTTAAGATCATAAGAAAAATAAGTCATGATTATAAAAGTTTTTTTGCCATGACTTTAGGAAATGTTTATTTGAATATCTGTCCTTATACAACTCACTAAAAAGCAGTTCTGAAATAGCTGAAGTGTTCATATAATAGAGTATTTATTATAAATGAACATGATCTGTTAAATAATACAATTTGGAAAAATGGTTTACATCACTTCGGGGTTCACAAGAGCGATGAAGCGTGATTTTGGCAGTACAAAGGTTCATTCATTCAGTATCTGATCTTTTAATCTCTATCGGGGTCGCGAGGACCGGAGCCTATCCCCGGACTTTGGGCACGAGGCGTGGACCAACCCTGGACGGGCGTCAACACGCCACAGGGAACACACTCACACAAACACACGCACCCTTCTGGGGTAAAATTAGATTAACCAATCAAACTAAACTGCTTGTTTTAAGGACTGTGTGAGGAAACCGGAGAAAACTGGTCTCTTCGTCTCGTCTCGTCTCGTCTCTGCTTTCACACTCACACTTGACTCTGCTTTCATGCTCGCTCGACTCGGCGTGAAAGCAGAGTCAAGCACGTAACAAGAGATTTTGCTGGCGAACGTTTGACTGTGCGCTTTTTGGACAAAAATAACACCGAAAATATGCAACTGTCACAACTACAGCAAGTAAAAAAGTAAAGTTGATAGTAAAGGCCGTCGCATCCAGGAGAGGTGGAAATTATGGTGTTTTTTCACTGAAAATTTGGTCATGAGACTGTTGCCTTGTTTAAGGAATATAATATAAAATAAATGATTCTACGTAATGTTCTAAAACATTATTATTCAACAATAGATGCATATAAATAGTGCTATTTTATTAGTTAAAAATTTTAAATAATGTCATCGGCCACTGTTGCCCCTCAGGCACATGATCAGACCTGGCTCTCCTTTAAAAAAAAAAAAGTTTGGATATGACTTCGCTTATTTATTTTAAAACTAAAACAAAAGAATCAGACAAAAGGTGTCAGACCTGTTCGTAGTAGAACTCCATCTGTACGGCCTGGTTCTCGGCTGGGTTTGGACTGAGTCTGTACTGTTTCTGCGGAACTTCGGGGAGCGTGAGAACGCCGTCCAGAAAGCCGTCGACGGAGTCGGGGCTGCCAGCTACTGAGCAGAGAATTCATCAGTGTTGTTATAAATCTGTGAGATTTTCAATGAAAAGGCATGATTTGAGAGGAAGAGTTTACCTTCTGCCTCCTCCATCTCTTCATCTGAACTGCAGGACCCAAAAAGCAGAATAAAACAGTTCAAGAAATCTGAGAGCAATAAGGAAGCTGTCTAACCTATTTGGAAATTTGCCAAAAATGTGGAAAATGTGTTATTTTCATTGTGTAAAAGGAAAGTAACATTTTCGACCTTTTCAATAATTTTGTCAGGACTGGTTTTCCGGTTTTCCATAAATGTTTATGTGACGTTCTGTTCTTACACACCTCACTAAAATCTTCTGCAGTTTAGTCTGTGTAGTCTGTGTTTGAATTATAGTTTGTATTTATTTTACATAATCATGTTTTTGCCAAATAATACAAAATTAGAAAACTGGTTTTCTGTGACATTGGGACAGGTTTATGTAAAGTTCTGTACTCATACATCTCTTTACACATTAATAAGGAATTCTGCAGAAATATTTAATAAATATCTTCATGTAAAGCACTGTGTGAGTGCTCGTGTGTGTGTGAGTGCTCGTGCGTGTGTGTGTGTGTGTGAGTGCTTGTGTGTGTGTGTGTGTGTGTGTGTGTGAGTGCTCGTGTGTGTGTGTGTGTGTGTGTGTGTGAGTGCTCGTGTGTGTGTGTGTGTGTGCGCGCGCGCTTACTCAGGATGGTAGAAGCTGTAACACTGGTCACACACTCTGACCGGCTCGTCTCTGGCCTCCACTGCCATCTTGCGGGTGGAGCAGGCGTGACACACCAACCTGCCACACCGCCTGCAGTGATGACGACGGTTAAACTGTGGACAGAGGAAGTTCTTAATAAAAGCCTGACTGGGCACGCAGAGGAAAAACTAGAGCTGCATTTCTACAAGAAAACACCAGTGTGATGCTGAAGTTTTGTAGCTGTGACATGAAAACTGTCCGAGTAGGACGTGCACTGCTCTTGAAATGCTTTCACGCTCGCTTGACGCTGTATTAGAGATGTCAAAGATATCTCACTATTTTTGTGCCAAAATTCTGAGCACACAGTGGAACTTTGGCAAGCAAAATATCTTGACTGTGCTCACGCTCCACTCTGCCTTCCTCATGTATCGGCAGATATGAGCATGAAAAATATCGGATATCGCCACTGGCCAATAATTCCCATATCCTGCAACCCTATTACAAAGTTTGCAAAAAATGCAATATTCCCTCATTTTTCAAGAGGAAGCTCTCACCATGGTGAATCTCTCCCTCTGACAAACCATACAGATTTGCTTCTTGTGGTCGGGAATCCAGTCTTTGCGTTCCGGCGTTTTCTCGGGGGGCGTGAAGACGTTGGTGGAAGGACGACGCCTTTTTCCTGTCGAGCCTCTCTCTCGGTCGAGGCTGGAGCTGGACGGAGTGTGCAGAGGAGTTCCACCTTTACGGGGAAACAAAAGCTGAGCTTTAGCTTAAATAATGATGAATAAATGAAGTCTGGATTTAAAGACACAGCTCTGAAGACCAGTCCATATTTTTAAATCTGCTTTTCTAGTTCTCGGTCAGCTGTTTTACGCACATTATTTGTTTAATACTAGCACCAAATCACCTGAGGTAGCTTAATCTGATTTATCTGTTCAGGTGAATTACATGTACTACATGAGGACAGGCTTGGGGTTTTACTGCTATATGGATGTCAAAATGGAAATCTCAAAAAATCCTAATACATTTCAAATTTTTGTAATCAAGACATATTACATAGATTGCAATACAGTCTGCATTATTGCTGTCCTGCAAAATGTATACTCGGATTTATTTTTGGACTTTGGTACCTAGTCAACAGTACAAGAAGAATATAAAGAATTAAAAAATGGCAACATTATGATAAATTTTAAAAGTACAGATACTGAAACTTTTGATGTGGTCTTTTTTTGGAGCTGCGTAATTGTGTAAATCTGAGTAATACATTTCATTTTCTACTTACGTGCTCTCATCTCAAAACTAACAGATATTATTGCAGTTTTTCTCACAACAGGAGCGTGGATTTGTGTTGAAAAGGTAAGTGTGAGCTCTTGATACAGAGATTTGTGCGACATTACAAAAAAGCATGTCCCTGTATTAGAAATTTACACTTTATCATGCCTACTTTTTAAAAAATGGGTTTTTAAAAACAAAATGTATCATCTAAAAAATCTACCAAAATGAAACTTGTGTCTACTTATTAACAAAACAGACCAGCTGATGGAGGTGGAGTGTGTCCGGGAGAAGCTGGAGGACCTTCCTGAGCTGGACACTGCAGCGCATCCTGCAGGCTCATCACAGAATCTGGCAAGAAAAATGACAAAGTAAGACAAAAAAACAGAAATAAACAATAATTACTTAACAAACGAATATTAATAAGTGCCAATGTTTTCGCTTCTCTTTTGATACTGGAGAAATGAAGGAAAGACAGTTAAAAAAATTCCAAAAAGTCGTCTTAATTAATCTTTTATAGTAATTGCAGATATTTACTTAAGTCAAATCAACACCAAAATATGACCAAATATGCATGATGAAGGAAAATATTTATCTGAAATTTTAGGTCCTAGCGCCGCTGTACAACAAAGCCACACTGTTACACAAAACTATTACTTTTCTCTCTTCATAAAGATGAGCATTTCCAACTAGCGGCTGTATGTGACTGGTGCTGAACTGACAGATGAGGAATCTGATTGGCTACCGTGCACACATGGCACACAGTCGTTGCATCACAGCGTGCTGATGACAGCTGCAGAATGGAGTCCATCTTGGCCAAGATGGAAGCAAGAATTCCTGAAACAGCTTGGACGTAGTTAGCTACCCCTTCTCCAAATCTTGTAGTGTAGATCATTACCAAATCAGCTCCCCCAACCCTACCTACCGCTGCGTGACATTTCTCTGACAGCGTAGGGAAAGTCGAGGGCCTTGCACGCGTATTTGTCCAGCAGGTTGTCGATGCTCTGGTTGGTGACGCCCGCCTGCTGAGCTGGTAGAAGGTTCCGGAGGGTCGCGATGGCCACAGAAGCCCATTCCACTTTCAGGTTCATCAGCAGCTGCTCCAGCATCAGCAGGGGTTCTGCTAACAGCTGGAAATAGTCCTGACGAGAAGCCTCCGGGAGAGTCAGCAGCACCTGAATGAGAAAATCAGGAGCATTTTTTAAAAAATGTGTTGCAAGAAAGAAATCTCACCGAGAAGTGGGGCTGGGCGATATCAACTCCAATCAATATCACGATTAACTGAACCTCAATCATGATCAAAACCTATCATCCTAAAAACGTGACTTTCTTGAGGTGAGGAATTCAATTCCAGCAGAATGTTAAAAGTTTCTGTTTTGACCGCTCTACTTCAATATTTACGGTAAATCCACTGGTTGACTAGCGTGAAGATATTTCTCCGGAATCCATCTTCGTCTCCCGAGTTCAGTTATCCTAACGCAGGTAGGCTATCCGTGTGACTGTGAATGCAGCGTAGGCTACCGTAAATGCAAACGTAGCCGCGACCGGACCAAGCGTCTGTGAGTGCTACGTCGATGGTCAACTTCAAAGGCAGATTTCTCCGTTTCTCACTTGGTGTGACAGGAGAAACCCGACTCCTTTGAATGTTGATATCTCAGTCATATGTTGTCCGATTCATTCCATATAGGTATCGTTTTGAAGCTTGATTTATGCCCTTTCATGAAAACATCATAACTCAATTCTGAAAATTTGCGACAAGCGACTGGTTTTGCCGTGGAGGGTCACATATTTGTGATTTTCATAATTACATGAAACACACAGCTTTAGTGAGAGAGTGGATGGGGCAGAGTCATGTGACAATAATATGATTACTGTACATGAACATACACTGAGAAAAGTGTTAATGGGATTTTTTTTAAATAATCGTAATAATTAACTAGGGCAATTAATCAATAATTAAACATTTAGAACCTGTACAGTACATGAGCACACACTGATGAATTTAATAAAAAATTAACAGAATTAACACCTTGTTCAATCCTGCATTCACGCTCACTCACTCAACTTGGCGCTGTGTTAATAATGTCAAAGCCGTGTAGAGACGGTCGTGTCCATTCACTCCGTTGGACCATTTTTAAAAAGCAACAGCGAATCGCAGGCTCTCGACCATTCGGCAGGCACTTTCAAAGGGCGATACATTGAAATAATCTGTACATTATTTGCACATCCTCATAAAATTAGCATATTAATTAACATGTTAGTGCTACAAAATTACTTGAAAACCGGCTAATCACATACTTGGAGAAAGCTGACTGGATTTGCTTTCTGGCTTTGGAAATCATTTTTGGAAAAATTATGTTGAAACAAAATACAGACCTTAGATCCCAGGTGCAGAGCGTTAATGTGGCGTCTTCGTGCTGGAGTCATGCGGCTCTGGAAATGCAGCGTGAGGTAATTGGACAGGAAGTGGCAGGCGGACAATCCGGGCCTTCGATCCAGAGCGCGCTCACTGACTTCCAGGCCAAACGAGTCCGAGAGGCTCTCGAGAAGCTGGAGCAGAAAGAAATTAAGTACAGCAAAACTGACAACACACAGCATCGCGGACATCAGAACCGAACTTTCGATGGAATTTAGCCTGTGTCAGTTATTTTTTGAATTATGTTAATATATTTAGTTTAATAACATTTTTGATTAATTCACACAAACACAAACCCAACCTGAAAGGCATCCTCGGTGCGTCCCTTCTCCAGCAGGTGAAGCAGGTGTTCCGTCTGGAGCTGAAGTCTTGACTGGTCCGAGACGGAATACAGCTGAACCCACTGAGCACACAGCTCAAACTCCTACAACACACACACAAACACACTCTGCATTCAAAACAAGGGGCTACGATGTTGTAATAGAGAAATGGTCATAATAAGGACGGGTAACAAAACCAGGTATAACTGGGCCCACGAATAAATAATGATTTAATAACAGAACACTGATAAGTGCCAATGTTATCGCTACTGCTTTTGGTACTGGAGAAATGAGGAAAATATCATTACAGATTGATAGAAGCTGTCTTTCACATTACATTCGGGCACTTGCTTACAGCGCCTGCTTTAAGTGATGATACTGGAACAAAAAAAGTAGGGATGCACGATATCGGAATGAACGACCGATGCTGATATCTAAAGCTTGTACGTATCTGACAATGTTGATGACGATAAATGAGGGAGGTAGAGTTGAGCGCGAGCGCAGACAGAGTACATCTCGTAAAGACAAGAGTTTTTTTCTCACCAAAGTTCCACTGCGCGCATTTTGGCATAAAATAAACGTCATAACTCTGGCATTTCTAACACAGCGCCAAGTCAGGCAAGCGTAAAAGCAGAGCAGTGAGCTTTGAGTGTAGTGCACACCATTTTAAGAAAAAGTCTCAAAGTCGAAAAGGGCGCGTGTGACACTCCATGTGCACTACATAGTGAAAGTGAGTGATTATTTGTCATTGGGAACACACCACAGCGCACCACAACGAAATGTGACCTCTGCATCCATGAAGAAACAGCGAGCAGCTAACAAGCTCCTGGGGAGCAGTGCTTGGGGACGGTACCTTGCTCGTGAGCACCTCAGTGGTAACTTTACCGGCCATGGATTCGAACCTCCGACCTTTTGAAATACGCCATCAAATATCGGGCAAATCTAAGCGTCGCTCCTATGCAATCATCGGCCAATTCCGATATGATTCCGATATCACTGTGCAACCCTAAAAAATACTGTTACACTACCCGGACTTGCAGGTGAGACTGACCTGGCTCTGCAGCAGTAAGGAGAGTATCGTTTCAGGGTTGCTGCTGGACGCCTCCTTGAGCTCCTGCCACGTACGCCACTCCAACGGCGGCTGCAAATTTAACATCTGCAAAATACACAAACCCAACATCCGCTTTTATTTTTATTAACCATTAATCATTTTGTTATTTTTTGAAGGCAAACGTGAGGCTTTTTTAATCACACGCGTTTCCTGCGTCTTCTGAACGTAACATAGAAGTGAGTTCGCTGATGCACGGCTCAACGTTTTGCGGGAAACGACAACGACTGGTCAAAAATAGCGGAAACGTTGCAGTAATTGGTCAAAATTGCACGGTAATAATGAATTTGCGGGGATTGGCTATATTTGCGTTAATCGTTGCGATCGCAATGTCGCGATATCCTGGAGGGTCCGGGATTGGCTATATTTGTGTTAATCGTTGCGATCGTAACGTCGCAATATCCTGGAGGGTCCACTTGGGTTTCTGAGCATGGTGTGGGAGAATCGCACCCTGTGGTACATGTCGAGTTCTTGTTTCTTCTGTCGTAGCTGCAGTGCCAGTGTGGAGTTCGTGCCCGGGTCGCTGAGGCACAACTGCAGGATCTCGAGGCAGCTGTGCAGAGGCCAGAGCTGGAGCCCCTGCAGCACCACACGCCCTCGCAGCTCCGGATCCTGCACTCGAAACAGCTGCTCCAGGCCACGCTCTCCTGCAAGCACACACACACACGCACTTTTATATGCATCCATAAACAGAAACACACATGCATGAACAGAAACACTCTTACACAGAAAAAACATTGAAACCATTATACTGGGAATATCACGGTGTTTTATACAAATGCACAAATAAATATTTATTCTAATTATTTGATGTTGCTCGCAGGGTTAGTTTGTAAACCGTTAGGAACCTCGTCGTTACTCACCCTCCAGGGCGGCACACGCCAGCAGCCTGTCCCTCAGCAGCGCCCCCTGCTGGCCGCAGTGCTGTGCGTGGAGCTCCAGCAGGGACAGGGCTCTGTTCACATCTTTCCCATTAAGCGCCTGCTGGAACGCCTCGGCCGCCATCGCCTGCTCCGTTGACCCCCCCGCACCCCCGGAGAACAGCACGCCCAACACCGCTCTCCCGCACAGCGTCCCCGCCAGGCCGTCCTCGCCGCCTCCCTCCGCCGTTTCCAGTGACGAGGAGGACGAGGAGGATCCCAGCAACGGCCCCGCCACGTCCCTGAGGTACGCCCTCAACACGGGGTAGCTGGCAAGAAGCATCTCAGTTTCCCTGACGACCTGCTCGGCGTCCAGCGGCGCTTCCTTTCTGGTCGAGGACCGAAAATACGAGGGGAGGCCGGACCAGGCGGACGCGGGCGCTCGGGGGACTTCACCCCTGCTGGCGTTTAGGCAGGCGAGGACGGCGACGAGCAGAGAGTGTGACTTGAGGAACGACAGAGCGGACGGGGTGAGGAGGAAGGAGGAAGAAGACGAGGAGGAGGAAGAGGAGGACGAGGAGGAGGAGGAGGATGGAGAAGGCGGCGATGTGGACAGGCTCAGGGAGGGGGCGGTTTCTACAGAAGCATCGGATTCGGAGCCGGGTTCAGGGGCAGCGGCGAGGGCGAGACTGGGGTCGGGGTCGGGGTCAGGAAGGTGGAGATCGGGAGCGTGTTCCTGGGCATGCTGCTGGATGAGGGAGGCGATGCTGGACCAGGAGAAGGACCCGCTGTTGACCTTTTTTGGGATGCTCAGAGGGAGGGCGTCGCAGCAGCGCTGGACGATCACCTGCTGGACACTTATGCGAAGACCCTCTTGGCAGAGAAGGGACAAGATCCTGTGCCAAAAAATCCAATATCAATGTTATTGATGGAAATATGTTCACAATATTTCAACACATATATATTTTCAGACGCATTTACTGAAGGTCCGAAAGGCAGCCGAAAGGCGAGGCATGTCCAAAGTCCGAGGTGGGATTTTATACGGCCTAGCTTAATGGCTCTCTACGCACTAGATAGTGCACACTGAGTGTCACACACGCCCTATTTGACTTGGTACACTACACAGGGAGGGAAGTGATTTTTCTTAAAATGGACTTCTTGTGGACTCAGTGGAATGCTCCGCCCTCCCTCCACTCTGCTTTCACGGTTGCTTGACTTGGCGCTGTGTTAGAAACGTCAGAGCTATGACGTTATTTCTGTGCCAAAATTCTGAACTTTGGCGAGCAAAATATCTTGTCTTTACGCGCTCGATTCTGCCTTCCTTACTTATCGATATCGGCAGACATATGCATCAGTGACACTGGATATTGGCATCGGTCAATAATTCCCATATCATGCATCCCTAATATTTTCATATCTCCGTATGTGCAGTGATGGAAATTAAATGTTCAGTTAATTACTATACAGAAGCGGAAGAAGCCTGCGCCGCTTAAGGGGTTAACAATGATCGAACCACGTGCAGTTATTTGTGTGTTACTTAATTTCACCCTTGTGACTAAATTCTACTTTCTCTGTGCAAGAGTGTAATAAAACTGGTCCACGTGTATTACCTGTCAGGTGACACCTGTCTGTCGAAGAGCAGGTGTGAGAGGAGCTGTGAGGGCGACTGCAGCAGCACGAGGAGAGGATTTCCCAACTTCACCTCGGAACTCTGGTCTGAACGCACAAAGACACGAAACCAGTGAGGAACGAATTCATCTTCCCAAGAGAAATATCAAATACACAGATCGATCCTCATTCACCAACTGTTCTTAAAACTCACAAGATTCTGACATTCACCAATACTTCTAATATATGATTTATTTCTAGATAAGAAGAGAATCTACCAACGGTGAAGAGCGCTCTCACCCAAATATTACTGCATGCATGTCCTTAATTCTACAGTATTTAAAAGTCTTAACAAATTTAAGAAAAAGACATAAATTGGTAAATGAGGTCCATTTCCTGACTTGCTAAAAAACGGCAAAACGTTTTGACTTCTAAACTGAATAATTTGAGAGTAAAATAAAGTGATCATGTGCCAGCGCGAATTCAATAACTCCGGCTTCAAATATGACTTCAAATCATTAGCCTGAATAATAACATAAATAAACAAACTAACTAAATAAATAAATATTATACATTATAAAATATTATATGATGATGACAACATGATAATTGTGGCTAAAACAGAATGGGGAACGACATGACAAACAATTTTTGCATTAAACAATGTAAGAAAATGGCTAAAAAATATAAGCAGACGGAAGCTTACCTTCGGGGCCCAAGCTGCGTACCAGCACAGAGGCCAGCATGTTGATGTAATCCAGAAAGCTGCGCATGTAGTCTGGCCTGCTGGTGGCGCTGTCCAGCTCGAACGGGCACAGCTGGTCCAGCGAGCGCAGGAGCTGCTTCATGGCAGTGCGCACCGACTGGCTTTCCGAAGGCTTCCCGCCTGCCTGCTCCAACAGCAACGCCAGCACAGAGCTGCAGGATGGATTCTCACCTGCAGGGGATGAACAGGTCAAACGTCAGCCTTGCAAAGCAGCTTTCTGACCTTAAAGTGGAGAATGTGAGTTAAAATGGACAAGGCCTTTGGGCACTGGGCCTCATTCACCAACCAATTACACAAAAACAAACAAAAAATGGCAAAAACAAAATCCTCCATCAATAGTAATTGAAGTAAAATGTTCAAATAATTGTGATATTGATTTGAGGTGATATCGTCCAGATTCTATGTTCTTACCGGCTACGTCTGTGGCGGAGGTCAGGGTGTGCAGGACAACCTCGAGACGCTGTGTGAGCGTGAGGCGAGACGCGATGCACTCTTCAGTAAGAGACGGAAAACAGCATAGCAGCACCTCCTGGGCACTGCAGCCGAAAGGAGCCAAAACCACACTGTCCTCCCCATTCGAGTCTAAACAAAATAAAATAGAGGAATTTAAGATCATTAGCACACTGATACCAGAGTCACCAATTTAGCAGTGGGCAGCTGACATGGGCAGTGGCCGGGGAGCAGCGCTTGAGGAAAGTACCTTGCTCATGAGTACCACAGTGGTACCTTTACTGGTCTGGGATTCGAACTGGTGACCGTCCGATCACGAACTGAACTCCCTAACCGTTACTATACCAACTGCCCCTGACAAATGTAAACAGTAATTTTATAAAAGGTGTGTGTCTGGTTTCGTTCTTGTACCAGATTTGGGCGGTCCTTTGCCAAGAGAGGTTCTGTTGAGAATTTTGCTGATCTGTTGCAGTACAGAAGGGAAGCCTCGAATCCCCTCACAATGAACCACCGTCGGGTCAACTCGCACACCTGTGGGTCAAACACAACTAGTTTAGTTCTCTCTCATATACTTAGACTGATGCTTAGATTTGCTCGATATTTTCAGCCGATATTTGATGACGCATTTTTCGTTTGTCGGAAAGGTAGTGCTTGAGCCAGTCACGTCATGGGATTTTATACGGCCCGCGTCTTCTGTCTTAAAATGTAAGGTGTTATTTTGTGCCAAAATTTTAGTTGCAGTGCAACTAAAGTGCGTGTTTGTCTCACTTAGCGAACGTGAACTTGCACATGGGCCGTGTCCCGAGCTGCGTACTACTGCACTTAACAGTATGGTAGGTAAAGCGCTCTTATCATACTTTTCTATGTGGTAGTATGCATCTCAGGAAATAGCCGGGGTTGTAGCTAAATGGCTCTCTACGCACTAGGTAGTGCGCATGGAGTCACATGTGCCCTATTTGACTTGGTACACTACATAGGGCAGGAAGTGACTTTTTCCTAAAATGTTGCGCACTACACTCAAAATGCCCCGCCATCGGTTTAACGCTCTTGCCGCTGTGTTAGAAATTTATCGGCATCGACAGATACAAGCATGAAAAGTCGAATATCGGCATTGGCCAATAATTCCCGTATCGTGCACTCCTAGAATTTTTTACGCTTGACTTCACAAACAAACAAAGCAGACCTACCCCTGCTGTCCAGTGAGGCGTGGAGTCTCCTCTCGGCCGTCTCCAGCAGCTGGCGCGAGCTCTTCCACAGTTGGCACCGGCAGCAGGCCAGATCGAAGGCGGCCGCTCCCGCGGGAATCAGCTCGTCCAGCAGGGGCAGCAGGGGGCTGCAGGAGTCCAGGGGAGTTTGGGAGAGCCAGTAGCCCTCGTCCAGGCAGGGCAGAGGGCGAGTCGGGGTGCTCAAGAGCCGCTCTGCCACGTCCGAGATCGAGTAGAACGCCATGCCTGGAGAGGACAAGGGCGAGAAAATAAACTTAAAGGTAATAAAGTATAGCATGTGTAAGGCGTATAATCCCAAACTTTTTCTTGCCTTTGGTAAATAAGAATATTTTTAAGCCGGTGTTCATTTACTGCCCCCTTGCTTTTCCACACCTCTGCCCCCACCCAAAATGGCTCCAAACGGAATTGTCTGAGGTGTGTAAAAGCGGCACAATATTTTTAGTAATGATCTTCGTACCCGCGGCAGCCGCATTGCCAATGCTCTGCAGTGTGGATCTGCTGCTGCTGCCCAAACGACAGCGCCCGGATGCGTTCACTCCGACCGAGCCCAGACCCTCAGAGGAAGACGAGGATGAAGAGAGCGACTGGCTCTCGATCTTCTGCTCCACCTGAGCCAGTTCGGTCAGAACCTCACGATATCGCTCCATAAAGAGCAGCTCCCCGGCACACTGCACGCTCTCCAGCCCGAACATCAGCATCACCTACAGCATACGCGCACACACACACACACACACACACACACACACAAGGCATATACCTTAATGACATTCTTAACCGTATGATAATCTCAAGCACAAATATCACGGTATTACAGTATTGCAATGACTTTAAATTTCTAAAATAACAAATAGAAGAGTAAATTGTAAAATAAATGATATAACTAGGCTATAACAGTATGATCATTTTAAGCAAAAATATCATTTTATCAATTTTACATTATTAATGTATTACAATTTCAACCCAAAATATGTTATTTTTAAATGTAAAATACAATTTTTTTAAAGCGTGTTCATTTTATCCACTAAACAACTTATTGAATATTTGGAGCATTAGAAACCATGTATGTTAAGCCAAAACTTAACATAAATAAATATAATAACTAGGTTTGGGCCGGTACAACATTCTGACGGTGGAATAACCTATAAAATATCACAGAAAAACATTACAATATTATAACTCTAAAATGTCTTCTTCCACCAAACAAAACCCCCAAATGCAACATACAGAATATTTGGAATACTGTATGTGTATATATTTTTTGGATATAAAATATATACATGTATATGTTAAGTTAAAATTTTAAAATAAATAAATAATGGAGCTAGTCAAACCGTTTCATGGTATTACAGTATTGCAGTTTCCCGTCTTAAATGTGTTAGGCTGCAGATAAAAACATCCCATTTTATTTTTAGGCAACAAATTGAATATTTGGAAAATTATATTCTGTAAGTATGTTATGCTAAAACAGTAAAAACTAAGCAAATCATCAAATTATTCTCCAAGTAATTCAAATAAATGCAATGTCTTGAACGTCGTGGTCTCACCTGGTGTGCCTCCATGTAGTTGCCCCGGCGTATGCAGGACACCAGCAGAGACTCGGGCGGAGCGAGCAACGCAGGGACCAGCCAGCCGTAAGGACCACCGCACACACACCGCTCACTCTCCACACACGCCACACCACCGCTGGTATCTGCTGGCACACATCTCACAGCATTAATAGCGGCAACGTTGCTTTAAACTTCAACAGACCACATATATCTCCAGAAGCAAATTGTACTGAACTGTTTTATTCTATTTAAAACCACAGCCCAAAAAACATGCTTTTTTTCCCCCAAAATATTTCATATTCAATATTTCAACATTTAATTTAATTTTCTCGAATGAAAATGACACAGAAACTCTGCTAAGGAACAAAACTCTTAAGAGCTATAAATGTAACTTGTTATTCGTTTTCCCAATTTGATTTTGGAAAAGAATAATGAATAAAACTTTATTTTTGGTTTTGGTTTTAATTTATGAACCGACAATTAACAAAAGATACACAGATTCTTTTCACCAAATAAAAACCAGACAAAGAGCCAAAGTAAATTTTCTATTGAAAGCATTTAGTTACATTAGGGTAATGCAGGATAGAGCTGGGAAATATGATCTCAAATCAATAACACGATTACGATACTTTATCAGTGGGTAAAGTATGACAGAATTTTTTTTAATTATCAAAATAACATTGGAGAGGTACTGAATGTCGGTTCAGATTAATTTTCGAATTATAAACAGACAGAGAGATTTACCTGAAGTCGTGGCGCTGACTTCGCCGTTCTGTCGTTCTGAATTGTGTCGTTCAGAGCGCTGACGATGGGATCGCTTCCTTTTCTTAACGCCAGAAAAGCCAACACTGGCACGGCGATTCAGAGACATGGGCGAGTTGATGCCAGGGGAGGGCAAGGGAAGACCACCTACACACGCACACACATTATTATTATTATTGCGAGGCTCAAACCCATGTTTTAAATCCCCTTTATCAATCCACCGTCCCCTTGTGTGCCCAGTTAATTCCTTACAGTAAATATATGTTTAATCACATTTTTTTTAGTTTTAGTTTTTTCTTGTTTTTAAATAAGTGCTCCCTTTTGACATTAAATATGTATTGAACTCAATGAAACATAAAAGACTGATAATCAATTAATCAGCCATATTATTTTACATTAATAAATAAGCTTATTTTTTTACCATTCCAAACCAAAATAATCATTTAGTCATTAATAATGATCCATCGGAATTTAGATAAAATGTTCCATCAATCATGATCTTAATTTAAGGACATATAGCTCAGCCCTATTACTACTAATCGCTTAATAAATCAGTTGTTGTTGCCCTAACGGGACAAAACTTACCGCTGCCATCACCGCGGTTACTGGTGACGATCTGCAGCCTCCACTGCGCCTCCGCCGCTCGTTTGGACAGCCTCTGCAAGCGTGCGCTGAAGGAATCGGTGGAGATGGAGCAGCCGAGGCCCTCTGCCAGCTCTGCATCCGCGCCTAGAGCTCGCCCGTCTCCCTGGCCCAAAGCACACAGGCCCTCCAGCCCCTCCCTCAGGAGACGGAGCAAGCCCTCTGTGCCCCGCACGTCCAACAGGAAGCCTCGGCAGCCCGCCGTCAGATGCCCCAAGTCTGGCATCGACTGACCGTGTTGAACGCCCGAGTCTGACTCTCCGGGTTTTTGGACGTTGTTTTCCTCAGTTCCGTGTCTGTTTTCTCCACCTGTGTCTTCACCGGTTTTTGGTGATTCTGTGCCATTTTGGGAGAGTAAAGAAAGTTCATCCGTGTTGGAAAAGTCAGCATCGGAGAGGAAGAGGAGCGAGAAGATGTTCTCGAGAAGCTCCAAGCGGAACACGGCAGGAACAGCTTCCAGGTACAGCTGACATTCGGACAGGTAGTGCTGGAAAAGAGAGGAGTGACCTGGAAAAGGAAGGAGAGCAAAAGTTACAATTTCATCATTTCAAGTTAGGATTGCTTAAAATTTTTTTATTGTAATTTAAATAAAAACTTAAACCTTTGTCTATGCTGCGTTCATATGTTCACTCAGCAGTCGCGATGGACGATACGACCTCAAATCAACATCACGACTACCAGAACATTGTGCCCTGATTACGATTAACTAGAGATGTGAACATTCATTCGTATCGATTCGATACGATATCTCAATGCATCATGATGAATTTCATCCATTTTTCTACATTACCTGCATGCAGATTGGGCAGCCATTGTTGCTAGAGGGATGTTCATTTTAACTTGAATTTTTATGCCGTAGCCAGAAAATCACCAAGCAACGCTTCTGTCCTAAGCACTACCACCCATACTAAGCATTTTTGGAATTATTTTTTATATCTTTATTATTCATAAAGATGCCCAAATCATCTGGAAATTGTCAATTAAAAAAGGAAAAAAAAATTGAGTGACTTCAGTAGTGAAAAGTGGATTGCAACCACCTGCAACCCCGCCACAGACCACCAGGAGGCAGCGGACCGCCGAAAGATAACCTCCGTTATTATAATCGATTATGGTCTGCCATTGCATTGATGCAGAATCGTCCACACGTTTTTGCACCATAATTTTCCATAAATCAACACTCCTCCCTAATCACTGTTGAAATTAATCACAGTATCGAAACATGGACGACACAGTGGCAGACCATAATCGGATAATTGTAATTAAATCGAATCGTGAGACCGGTGAAGGTTCACACCTCCACTAATCACCCACACCCACCTTCATGTGACTGGCTCTCCGCAGCCTGCTCCTTCTGCTCTTGTTGCACCGGACTGCAGTCGGAGCAGCCGGCGTGTGTGTGAGCGTTCACACACACGGCATAGACGGCGTATTTCATGGCACAGAAGCCCCTGAAGAGGGTGACGTTGCGCTGGTCAAAGCTGTTGTGTCCGTCTCCTAGCGAAGGCTCTCCTGCTGGGAAACAGGGCAAGAAGAAATTTTTAAGGTGCCATGGAACTATCTGTAGCGTATAGGGACGCATCAATACGGACATCAGGTATCTAGGTATCTTTAACTGTTAGCCGAAAAATGGTATTGGTGTAACCCTAGAGCTGTATTCCATGCATAAGCCCTGTACAGGATGTAGTACTAGTACACAGGTGAGCATAAACATGAAAAGGCAGGTGCCTTGCAATGCAGATGCATCATCCCAAATTCTGATGTACATGTCCCCCAAAATTAAATTAAATATGCATATAAAAAATGAAGTCAATGAGAAGTTTTCATGCTATTAAAATAAAATTTTGATATGCAATTCTGGCTCAGGTTGGGACAGTGTGTGTGTGTGTGTGTGTAGTACCTGATTGCAGTATCTCCAACACTTTACGTTCCTCAAACTTGGCTAGTGGTGTAAGCGAGTGCAGCACATATAATGCAGAATGTTGGTCCAGAGCATGCAACTGTGACAGCAAGGCCTCATGGGATATCCCTCTGTTCACACATACACACCAATTTGTGACATTTTTCCACATTAAATCTTAAAATCAGGGATGCACGATAATATCGGAATCGGCTGATAATTGCTGTTTTTTTTTTTACAAAACGCTGAGATTTGCTGAATATTTTCGGACAATATTTGATGAAGTATTTATTGTACATCGGAAAGGTCTAAAGTCCGAGGTGGGGTTTTATACGTCTTACGGCTTTAAAATTTATGCGTTATTGTGTGCCAAAATTCCGAGCACCCAATGGAACGTTCACAAGCAAAACCTCTTGTCTTCACACGTGCTGAAATGTTTTTAACTAACTGAAACTGGGAATACACTGTGTGATTTTTTCAGTTGCGTTATTCAGCTCCTGCTTAAACTGTACGAGTGAATCGCAGGGGTTAAAAGTTCGCAGCTCACGATTCATGTTCTCACACTATACGGCCCAATGCTCTGATGCGACCTGACTGCTCACACTGTACGTCCATACACGACACGTCGGACTCTTGTATCCGGAAGTGCAACGTAAACAGAAGAAGAAGAACCTGGAAGTGGTGAGACGTCACCTGAGAATTTGAGAATGCTCACTTCCACTTCTGTGTCTGCACATGCGCAGGGTGAGAGGTTGAGTTAAACGGGCTCGTGGCACTGCTTCAACAGTGCGATACCCTCACGAGGGGTGTCCAGGATTTCAAACAGGTTTGATTTTCTTGCGACCATACGATTGCTGATCGGGAGCTGGTCGTGAGGTGTTAATCGCTTCTCGTTAGCCCATGTATACTATACGATGCACGGTGATTTACACATGATTAAGACGAAACTCGGGCCGATCCCCAAAATGTGAAAAATCATCTCAGAATGGGCCAAAAATCGCACAGTGTAAGCCCGCCATAAGCAAATGTGAGCTCACACATGGGCTGTGTCCCAAGCAGAGTACTGCTGCACTTAATAGTATGGTGGGTAAGGCGCTCTAATCATACTTTTCTATGCAGTAGTATGCATCTTAGGAAATAGTCAGCTTGATGTCTATCTACAGTTGTAGCTTAATGGCTCTCTACACACTAGGCAGTGCACATGGAGTGTCATGCTCCCTATTTGACTTGGTACACTACATAGGGCATTCACGCTCATTTGACTTGGTGCTGTGTTAGAAATATCAAGAGTTATGACAATTTTGTGCCAAAATTTTGAGCGTGCAGTGGAACTGTGGAAATCTTGCCTTTACACGCTCAACTCTGCCTTCCTCATTTATCCGTATCGCCAGACACAGGCATAAAAAAACATCGGATATCGGTAATTCCCATATCGTGCACCCCTACATTAATCAACTAATCAAACATTCCCTTACAACAAACATAGGATAACAAAGAAAATGCAAGTCATATTTTATTTTATTCTAATCAAGTTGCCAATAAAATGCTTTCTCGTGTTACCGTAAAAATATAAAAGGTCAGCCAGTTCACGCAAAGACAGAGAGACGATATACACCACAGCGCGTGAACTCAGTAAACCCAGAGTTTTGGGAACGGATTCATGGCCAGCGTAAGTCTATCTGATCCTGGATATTATCACAGACCTGCCAAAGATGTGGATTAACTCAGATTAAATCTGGTGATGGAAACCGGGGCCTTATTAGAGAGGAAAAAATGCGGCTGGGTTTTACAGGAATGCTACGAAAGGTAGAGCTGAGAGCTCCTCTAGAATTTAGGATATATCACGGATCCTGCAACTCACCAAAGCCTGAGTACTGTTGAACTGTAGCACACTCAGCTGTACATATTATGGTCATGGTTTGTATCTGCAGTTTGTTTATTTATATTTACGGTTCTGTTCCCTTTATTCATGTACATTCATATTTATTGTTGATGCATCATCATGCCAAGTGATTTTTCCTCATGTAAGAAATAACCCAGGCAATAAAAATGCATTCCTGATTCTGATGTTAATATTTCTCATTCAGTCTGGGGTGCTGTGATTGAAGTAAAAAGTTACAAATGATAAACGCTGTGTGTCATACTCACAGGTTGTTTACCACACACCATTCCAACACTCCTAGCTGGGAAGAAAGAATGCTCGCAAACTCGCTGAGAACAGTGTCATTGGCCTGAACCTACAAACACACATACCCACACACACAGAAAAGTGAATGTATCGTATTAGTATCTCATTTTGGACGAAGAATTGAATATTGGTATCCATGTTGGACATATCCTAATTTACAGTAGGAATTGAAAAATATTTTGAAGCACGTTGACAATACACATACTCGTTCGCGAGTTACAGTATCTCACAAAAGTGAGCACACCCCTCACATTTTTTCTATATATTTTACATCTTATATATAATAAAATAATTTTATTATATCATGGGACAACACTGAAGATATGACACTTTGATACAATGCAGTCAGTGTACAGCTTGTATAACAGTGTAAATTTGCTGTGCCCTCAAAATAACTAAACACTCAGCCATTAATGTCTAACCGCTGGCAACAAAAGTGAGTAGACCTAAGTGAAAATGTCCAAATTGTGAAACTGAGCTGCAGCACGGTGGCCAAGACCATACAGTGGTTTAACAGGACAGGTTCCACTCAGAACACGCCTGGCCATGGTCGACTTGAGTGCACGTGCTCAGCGTCATATCCAGAGGTTGTCTTTTGAAAATAGACGTATGAGTGCTGCCAGCATTGCTGCAGAGGTTGAAGGGGTGGGGGGTCAGCCTGTCAGTGCTCAGACCATACGCCGCTCACACGGCATCAAATTAGTCTGCATGGCTGTCGCCCCAGAAGGAAGCCTCTTCTAAAGATGATGCACAAGAAAGCCCGCAAACAGTTTGCTGAAGACAAGCAGACTAAGAACCATGTCGTGTGGTCTGACAAGACCTAGATAAACTTATGTGGTTCAGATGGTGTCGTGTGTGTGTGGCGGCAACCAGGTGAGGTGTACAAAGGCAAGTGTGTCTTGCCTACAGTCAAGCATGGTGGTGGGAGTGTCATGGTTTGGGGCTGCATGAGTGCTGCCGGTACTGGGGAGCTACAGTTCACTGAGGGAACCATGAATGCCAACATGTACTGTGACATACTGAAGCAGAGCATGATCCCCTCCCTTCGGAAACTGGGCCGCAGAGCAGTATTCCAACATGATAACGACCCCAAACACACCTCCAAGACGACCACTGCCTTGCTAAAGAAACTGAGGGTGAAGGTGCTGGACTGGCCAAGCATGTCCCCAGACCTAAACCCCATTGAGCATCTGTGGGGCATCCTCAAATGGAAGGTGGAGGAGCGCAAGGTCTATAACATCCACCAGCTCTGTGATGTCGTCATGGAGGAGTGGGAGAGGATTCCAGTGGCAACCTGTGAAGCTCTAGTGAACTCCATGCCCAAGAGAGTTAAAGCAGTGCTGGAAAATAATGATGGCCACACAAAATATTGACACTTTGGGCACAATTTGGAGATTTTCACTGTTGTTGCCAGCGGTTTAGACATTAATGGCTGTGTGTTTTGTTTTTTTGAGGGCACAGCAAATTTACACTGTTATACAAGGTATACACTGACTACTTTACTTGTATAAGTGTCATATCTTCAGCGTTGTCCCCTGAAAAGATTAATAAAATATTTACAAAAATGTGAGAGGTGTACTCACTTTTGTGAGATACTGTATGTCCATTTTGTCCTTTTCCTGCTATTTGTTCGTGATGTAAGAAACCTCTTTGTGTTCAATGATTAAATGTTGCTAAGTGCATTATGAACGATCCCATTTGCATCATAAATGGGATTTGTTATGTGATTGCGTCATCGTGATAACTCTAACCCTAATCCTCTTGCTGCAAAAAAGCAATCACATTAACCTCTAGTTCATTATTCCATTTCCTGACCTCTTCCTGGTGAACAATCCCGAGAAGCTTCTGGGCAGAGTCGAGGCTCCTGCAGTGTTTCCATCCCAGCAACAGTAAGAGGCGGGACAAAGGCTGAAACTCCGCCTCCAGCAACGCCTCCAGTTTTGCAAACTCCTCCTTCTTGATTAGATCAAGCCCCGTTACCTAAAAACAAAAACAAAACACACAAAGCTAACTTGAGAAAGACAGTGATTCTTTTAACTTTGTAATGTTTATTGACTAAAATGTTAAGTTCATGACCCTGACTGTTTGTGTACTACTAAACATGGTGGATACGCCAACATGTTAAATTTCTGTAAAATCTAATAAAAATCTGTCGTCATGTGTGCGCACTGACCAAGACTTGCTCCAGAAAGTGCTTTCCACTGTTCAGACATTCAAAGTAAATGGCTTTCCAAGCAGTCGCCCGGTCGCTATGACAGCACAGGCCGAGCATTAGCCTCTCCGCTTCAGGTAAGTCAGCTGGAAAGAAATTGACGGTTTATCACGTGTGAACATACAGACAGACCCAAGCAACCACAGGAACAGAAAGGGGAGGTGAAGACAACATGAGATTATAAAACCCTCATCGTCGGCTTCTCTCACTTCCCCAAAACAAAAACACACAGACAGGCTGCGACGAAACCTTCAAAGCCTCAATTTTAATGTCAGTTTATGGTAGAACCTTCCTTTTCTTACTTCTGTGCTGCACTGTGAGGCTTTTTCCCATAAATTGGGCAAATGTTAAGCAATTTATAAAATAAATATAAATATACAAGTATAAGCACTATTTGCCGTACCTTTTGCGTGTTCTTCTCGAAGCATTTCGTCTCTGATCAGTCTCACTGCCGTGGAACTATACAATGTCAGCAACGTTTGGTTTTGGGGTCGAATGAGACACCCCAAAATCCTCGCCTCGGTCAGCTTGCCCCCACTGGCACCCCACAAACCCTCCCACAGGGGCTCCAGTCGTGACCCCGGCCTGCCCGACCCCCAGGGCGTTAGCGCCAGCAGCTGGCACACCTCCGCCGCCCATCCCTCGCTCCTCTCCGCCACCCTCGCCAGCTCTAGCAGCCGCTGCAGGAAGACGTCCTGGAGGGCGTGGCTCCGGGGCCCGTCGTCGCCCTGCAGGAAGCACAGGAGAGCGTGGGCCAGGCGGGGTTTGCGTTCCAAAAGCAGGGTGCGTACGCAGGAGAGGGCAGCGGCGCCGAGGTGGGGCGCCGAAGAGCCGGGCACCTTCGTGAGCTGGGCATCCAAAAACGCCTGGTGCAGTTCCTGAAGGAGGAGAAGTAAAAATGGAGAGAAAAGAGGGAATAGCCGATATTTTCATGCTTATATCTGCCGATACCGATGACGGTAACTGAGTCGAGCGCGAGAGCAGTTCAGCGTGTAAAGACAAGTTATCTCGCTTGCCAAAGTTCCACTGCCCGCTCAGAATTTTGGCACAAAAATAACATAACTAGTATTTCTAACACAGCGCCAAGTCAAGGGAGCGTGAAAGCAGAGTGGAGCGAGGGCGGAGTATTTCCAGCGTAGTGCTCAACATTATGCGAAAAAGGCACTTACAAGTCAAATAGGGTGCGTGTGACACTCCATGTGCACTACCTAGTGCATAGAGACCTGTTAAGCTATAACCCTGGCTATTTCCTGAGATGCAGACTACCACATAGAAAAGTATGATAAGAGTGCCTTACCTACCATACTATTAAGTGCGGTAGTATGCGGATCGGGACACAGCCCATGTGCGAGCTCACAATCACTAAGTGAGGCAAACACGACAAGAGATTTTGCGAGTGCACAAAATTTTGGCACAAAATAAAGCTGTACATTTTAGGAACGAATGCGCAGGTCGTATAAAATCCCACCTTGAACTCTGGATATGCCTGGCACAAGCACTACCTTTCTGACATACAATAAATGCGTCATCAAATATCAAATATCAAAGATTTCGAATATCTCTTAAAATATTCACACGGCTCAAATCAGCATTAGCACATTACACAAGATTTTCGTACAAATATAAATTGCAACAAGAACGTGAAATTCTATGTGTAGATAACTATCAAGATCAATCGATACTGAAAAAGTATCGTAACGTCCAGCTCTACTGGGTCGCACTGAAAGTGTGAGACAAACCTCGAGCACAGTCAGTGGCACTTCATCACCGAGTTCCTCCAACAGCAGCAGAAAGGCTAGTTCTCTCTTAGTAGAGACAGATACCTACAGGAGAGAGAGAGGGAGGACAAAGAAACGGACTGCTTCAGACTTATTCTAAAAATAAAGTGTTCTTAAAAAACAAGCAAACAAGCAGACTACAGGCAAATACAGACACATACACAACCACACACACATACTAAAAGTGTTCTGAAGACACACTACAGTGAACATTCTAACGGCTGGGCTGAGGGCTCTTTACCTTGTCTTTCGAGTGTTTCTCAAGCACCTGCAGCCAGAACCAGGCGAGTCTGTGAGGACTTCCCACCCTTTCCCACCTACAAACACACAAAATACAGCAACATTATCTTACATGACACATCTGAGTGGGTAAGTGTCCCTCTTTATTGTTATTTAAAAAATGTGTGAGGAGTCGTTAGTGCCCTTAGGTGCTCCATGAAGAGTTAGGACGTTACAAAAAGGTAACAAACATTCGCAAAATACATTAAGTGGTTGTATCTACTCACTCCAGAGGGTAAGGGTGCGTAACGGCAGCCGCAATGATGTCGGTGGGACTCTGCGTCAATTCACAGCCGTCCTGACCAAGCTGGCCAACGCAGGCAGCCGCCAATTCCCACTCGCCATGCCGTAAACACTGCGTGAAGAAGACGAAAAGCTCCTTTCTGGAACTCTCCTCTTCTCTGCCAAATGGGTGCATGATGGCACGCTTTTCCCCAAATCAGGCTTGTCCTCTAGTGACCGGTTAATACTTGTCCAGGTTACTTGAGTCAGCACTTGGAGCTCCACATCTGCAATAAAGAACAAGGGAGGAGAACATTCTCATGGCTTTGCACTAAGTCTCTACAGCTCTAGAACAGACTAAATCAAACGTTACTACATAGATTGCCTTTCATAGTTTTGCACAAAGTCTCAACAGTTCTTAAACAGAGAAAATTAAATATTGCTATTTTAAAAAGTTGCTGCAGCCTAAAAGAGCTGCCTGCCCGCAACCCAAATCAGCCCATGACAAAAATAAAAATGACATCATCATTATGGTAAGAAGAGGAAAAAGGACGTCAAGAGCCATTAACCACACCAAACCTAATGCAGTCATATCTATTACAATAAAGAGTTCACTCATACATTCAGAGACTTCACACTTCTTACCTAAAATTCCACTGATTGTCATCAGTTGGTCCTAGTCCAGAATTTAAAGACGAATATAAACTATTTTCAGGAGAAAGTTTTTGGGTCGGGCTAGAGTCTGCTAATGAAAACTTCCTATTTGTGTAGTTTGAACTACCCAGACACCAGATTGCAAACAAAACAGACTAATCTGTAAATATAAACTCTGTCTGTTCAGACTCTGCATGACCTTTAGACATCATGGAGGGTAAACCAGACTAAGAAAAACTAAATCTGTTGACTTTGTAGTTTTGTGCTTCTCTCACAAAGTTTGACTTTTTATTCATATACTGTAAACATTTAAGGGGCACTCAAGATCTTAAGAAGGTCAACAAAGCAATAACAGTGTGTAGTATCACCCTTCAGTGGCTTCAAGATAAAATGTGTTAAAAAGCATAATTTTGGAACATGGTTTGGGGTTTAGCCTATAACAAATGTAAGGCAAGAAAAATAATTAGGTTAACTCATTTGAAACCCTGCCTTTGGAATTTTTGATATTCTCAACATTGACTGTGTCTCCACCTTCAAATCTTGATTAAAAACTTCAATTTCAACCTTGCATATTCACTCTAACACCTCTTCTTTCTTCACAGTTTTCATTTAGTTGATAAATGGTATTTTTATGTTTGTAAGTAAGTGTATTTGTACAGTTGTGAAAGTGAAAGTGGGTGATTATTTGTCATGGTGAACACAGCAAAACACAAAGCAGCATAGCACAGAACACCAGAACAAAATGTGACCTCTGCATTTGACCCATCCGTGAAGGAGCAGTGGGTAGCTAAAAAGGGCAGCGCCTGGGCACAGTCCCTTGTTCATGAGTACCTCAGTGGTAACTTTACCGGTCCTCTTGGTAACTTCCAAACCTGCGACCTTCTGATCACAGGGAGAACACCCTACCGTTACGCCGCCATCTGCCCCAACGCCACCAACTGCCCCAACTGTGTATTAATATGCATTTTTTGTTGATTGTATTTTGGTAGGTTTTCTTGATTGTCTTGAGGTTCCTTTAAATAAAATGTATTATTATTTATTATTCTATATAACCTCAGTCTGCATCCACAGATCATGACTAGGGGAGTAATGATACATTGATGTTTATTAATAACTGGATTCAGTGATCAACAAGCCCACGGTATTAATTCAAAACGAAAACATCATACATAATATTTAACCATCACTTCTTATCGAACAAGAGGCCTATTTTTATACAAGAGGTTTTTCATTTAAATGTCCGGTTGTGCTCAGAAATAGATATTTCAAATGGTACTATTTCAGTTAATTTTTGTGATTTGATATGAGTGGAAGTGATTGTGTTAAATCAGCATGATACTCTCTGATATTTATCACTGGCTCCTGAGTTAAATTAAATGGAAATCGTATCATTGCAGATATCGAGTCGTGGTACTGAATCGATATAATATGGTATCATGATATAACTTGCGATTTACATCTCTAGTGTGGACTTACATAAGCTTTATAAGACCTCAGCCCGCGTCCCCGGCACATGACAGCCAACTTGACATCTTATGACAAGACAGTATTAAGATGTCAATAAAAATGACGTGAAAACATCGTTTAAAGCAACCTTCTTCAACTCACAGCTCCAGCCTTGTTCTTGTTGTTGTTGTTGTTGTGCAGATTTCTACGCGACACAAACTTTGCTATTGGTAAATAACAAACAGACGTCGCCTCTTTTCTCCTCATTTCTCGCGTCTCTTTAAAAAGCGGCTGTTACTGGCTACTCTCCCGCATCATAACACAGAAATAAAGAGTTTCTGTAGAGGAACGTCGTACTTACACTTTTGATTTGGAGTTGATGACAGTCGCGCATTTCAGCAGCTCCTCGTCCTCCTTCAGCCGCGCCGCCATGAGCAACTCGTCACGTGACCGCGCGTCAGCTGATCCCGGAAGCGGCTGATCAAAGGTCGCGCGACTTCCCGCTTTTCTGCTCACGACACATTATCAGTTCTCAACTAATTAAAATAATTAAGAAATAAAACTCAAAGGAAATGCACACAGTAAACAGAGGAAAAGAAGAGTTATGTAATAATAATAAGAATAAGATGATTATTATTATTAATGATGATTATTATTATTATTATTATTATTATTATTATTATTATTTATTATTATTATTATCAATATTATTATTATTATTATCATTTCATAGTGGGGGGTTTAATACAGCAAGATCATATTTGCATTAAAAACCAATCCTTAATATGCAGGGCCAGCAGTTCAGGAACAGGGTGGGCCAGGAAGATTTTAGGCGCATGATTGATAGCTGGACATGAAGAGGCTTGATTCAATTTTTTTCTCATCCAAAATACCATTTTACAAACAAATTATATAAAATTAAAAGACATATTTTTTAAATCTCTTCCCATCAGATGGGTTGGCGGAAGCTTGTGGTGGGTGTAATAGTCGTTATTATAGAAGTATAACATAAAAAAGAAAAAAACGGAATTACAAGTAAGTGTCCTGCAACAATCAAAATATTTGTTTTTAAATTGTGTTTTCAATTGCATGCATATTTTATTTTGTCACTGTTAAACTATGAATTTTTTAGCAAAGATAACAGTTTTTTCTCCTACATTTGTAACATTCTAGGAATTCTGTGATTTTGGTGGCATCGTTCAAAAGGGGGGCCGCTGTGTCCTAAATTGATTGTTCACGTTTATTTATTTTACAGTTTGTGATGGTAGAATGCGGTTTCGGGCACAGCCTAAGGACTAAGCTCAGTGGTAAGACTGTGACATAAGATCTTACTCACTGCGCAAAATAGAGAGCACTTGCGGTGCATGTCTTTTTGCAGTTTCTCATGTCTATAGATGATCCTTTTAAATAAAACTGAAAGTTAGCTATAAAAGTATAAACAATATGTCAGTGCAGGGGAATTGGGTAGTGCTGTCTGGTTATTGGAAAGATTAGGTGAAAGCTGTAGGTTTCTATCATGGGACTGTTTAACATGTTAAGCAAGGAAAGGCTATTTGAGGAACAACTCATAATTATCTCCTAGAGAGTGTTTTTCCTGTTTGATTTACTTCCCATGTGTAATGTGCTGTCTTTGCCTCTTTGCGTTCACCTAGAAATTACAGTACTCTGTGTTTACAGTGGACAAAAATAATGATGAAATGTTTTGTGTATTAATAATAATAATAATAATAATAATAATAATAATAATAATAATAATAATAATAATAATACTTATTCATATTTTTATTCTGCACTGAAAAACTTTTTTAACACATTGTTCTAGTTAGATACATATTCGGTATTTATCAACTTTCTTATTTATTGCTAATTCTGCAGTATGATTCCTACATTCTCCCATTATTGTCACTTGTGCTCTAAAGGTTTAATTATGTGTAGAAGAATCAAATAACAATTTTACTGTCATTTAGAAATACGACAATGAGATTTTTAAACTTAAATCTTTAAACTTGACAATAAAGTAGACTGACTCTATTTACGGCACCTCCATTATAAGGCATCATATTTGTCATCACTACCGGCGGTCAGCGAGAGACGGTTGCTGTGGAGACGCGGAGGCGCGAGGCAGAGCAGGCGGAGCGCGAGGAGTGCGGTTCAGCTCGAGCTTAGTGACGGGAAACTCGGTGACATACACCGTCTAAAAATATATATTATTATATATACAGATATTATTATATTTGAACATCTCCAGGGAGACAAACATGACAGACACGGACAAGATACGGCAGGTGAGTGGATCTAAAAAATCCGGTGTTAATACATAAATTTTTCAGGATGCCACAAGAAGGGTACTTTATTATTTTATTTTATATTTTATTACTATTAGTTGGTGATGAACATATGCACATTTTGCGTTACATTTGCACATTTAGCGAACAAATTCACCATTTCGTTACAGGTCTTTGCATGTGTCACATTGATATAGAGCAGTCTGGGAAATTCTCATCCCCCCACCTCTTCCCTTCAGTGATGAATTGCAATGATGCATATTGTTCCGGGCTCATGATGAAGATCTGCAATGTCCGTTCGGCAGTTTATTTGTGGTGGAAGGTGCCGGGTTGGTGCTGTGCCATGTCTCTAGCTGTGTCTTTGTCTGCAGGAGGAGGACTACGTTGGGGAGATCAAAGGGGGGCTGCGCCCCTCTATGAGGCTGGTGGTGATGGGCATTGTTCACAAACGCCCCAAGAGGTGGGTACCCCAAACAGATTTTTAGCTTTTTATATTTTTGCATCGTCTGTCTTGGTGATTTAATGTGAGCCAGGAATTGGATCTTAAGAATTCAGGGGCGAAAGTCAGATTTTAAAAAATGTGCAGAACGTCCTGGGACACATGCACAGAGCTGGGGCATACTATAAAAACACTGTACAATTATCACTGTATAATATTATCACAATATAATACATGCAGCAGAGTTGCCAGGCATTTTCTGTATTTTTACAGCAAGCATAATGTAAATACAACAAATACGGCACTGTAAAAGTATTGGTTATTTACAGTATTTTTGCAGGATTGTACTGTTCTCAATTGTCTAATGACAATTCATTAAAATACTGTGAGAAATAGTTGGAAGTTTACAGCAATTGGTTACAGTGGCATGTAGGATGCATTGACTTTATCCTGAGCGCTGCTTGGCATGCAGTTGGCAATGCCAGTCTGGGAAAGAGGCATTTTCCCATGAAGACCCGGCCGAGCAGCTGCAGTAGGCTCAAAGATATTCCAGTCCTGTTGTTTTCACCTTATTTGGAGAATAAATGGAGCTGTTGGTTGTTTGAAGTGCAGATTTAGGAAATGGTTGCAACCCGTCCTTTGGATTGTATTTATATTGTGCATAAATGCATTACAGCTGTGTTACTGTTTTACCCCATTCATTTATTTACTAGTACTCTAATGGGAGACTTAAACTATAGTCACTTTCCTGGCAAGAACTCATTTGATGTAAGCACCTTAAACATATTTTATAAGGTATAAGTTTAGGGTAATATGTAGAGCACTGGTCACATCACATACAAAATTGATGATTTTAGTTTATTAGATATTTTCTTCACAGTTTTCTCTGATTAGCTCATTCATTTCCTTTTTCCTTTTCCTTTTATCTTTCATGTCCTCTTCTTTTTGTTGCTCATGTTCTACGACATGCTGATTGCTGAAATTGATATGACTTTTACAGTAATGGATTTGTCAGGGTTGAATAATTTATTACAATTGTAAATAAAAAATTCAGTAAGAATTATTCCGATGTTTACTTGAATAAATGCTTCCAATATGTTTAGCATCTTTGAATACTATAGTGTCTAGTGTTTTGCAAGAAGTTGTTTAGAATAAAGAAATATGGAAGACTATTGCACAGAATCGTTTTGTTTTGATTTAATGAAGGTATTGATGGTATAATAATTGTACTACTGAGAAAACTCTAAAAACAAATCCCTCTTTTGTCAGTCACGTTTTATTAATTTAAATTTAAATAGAAGTATGGGGAGAGAGATGTAAAGTGTGTAGATTCAGAAATTATGAAGTTATGGAATTATGTTAACCTCCTGTAGAGGGCAGTGTTGCAACTGTAACTCAAGCACATGTATTCTGTTGTATTGTAACCTTGAAATAATAGTGATATTCACAGTAGCTTGTGTGTGTGTGTGTGTGTGTGTGTGTGTGTATATCTGTGCGTGCAGTATGGTTGTGTTGGTGACATGCCCTCCTCATCAACAGGGCGATGAGGAAGAGGAGGGTGATGTAGGCTTGCAGATGACAGTCAACTTCCCAGACAAAGCTGTGGTCCGTAATTCCCGAATCTCAGGAAAGTGGGGAGCCATAGAAAGCGCTCTCTCCTTCTTCCCTTTTGCTTCAGGGGAAGCATTTAAGGTGAAGTGATCCCATAAGTACTGTGTGTGTGCATGTGTCCCTCAGTTCTATGTGTGACCCCCTCAGTTCTTCATTATTTGCTTTAAAAGAGATATAATGTTTCTTATGAATGATATTTATGTGTATGTTTGCACATTTTCCAAGCAAAATATAAAAGAGTAGCATGCGACCACAAGACGCAGTACTGTATATACACAGGATATATACAACGTTTTAAAGTAATCTACCACCTTTTAAAATTTTCATTTCTATGAACTTAATTAAAAACCTAAGTCACTGAAAACTCATAAAAGCTACGGAAAAACATTGAAAATTCATAAATTACATTAATTTAAAATAAAGTAAATGAAAGAAGTGGTGCTGCTGCCAGCGAGAAGGTCCTGGGTTTAATTCCTGGGTTGTCCGTACGGCCTTTCTGTGTGGAGTTTGCATGCTCTCCCCGTGTTCGTGTGGGTTTCCTCCGGGTGCTCTGGTTTTCTCCCACAGTCCAAAAGCATAGGTTAAATGGCGACTCTAAATTGGCCCCATAAGGTGTGATTGACTGTGTGATTGTGATTGGGTGTGTTGGCACCTGCCCAGCATTGGTCCCCAGGATAAGCGAATTGTTTTGGCAGATCTCTGGCAAATGTCAATGTTTAATTATGCTTTAATTTCTAATTGTATTTCTGATTTCCAAATTAAGGATAATTTTATTTCCCATTTTAAATAATTCATGACACATTTACTTACTAAATAATTACTTATTGATATATTATTAATTTCTTTTTTAATTTTGGCACTGCCATTCATACTCTTCTCCTCTCTCTTTCTTTCACACATACACACTCAAGAATGTATATTTCCCTCACTTTAATTTGAAAAGTGAAGGACTTTTGGTAGCATAATGATTAGAGAGTTGGCCCTGTAATCAGAAGGTCTCAGGTTAAGGGACCACTGAGGTACTCATGAGCAAGGTAACAGTCCCAAGTAGTGCTCCCCGGCTTCTACCAGAAAGCTGCCCACTGCTCCTTCAGGGATGTGTTGTGCTGTGTTCACAATAACAAATAATCACTCACTTATATATTTCATGTTTTCTCATGCTTTCACTTTACATCTCCACCTCCTCTCTCTCTCTCTCTCTCTCTCTCTCTCAGATGGAGATTGTGTGTGAACACCAGCAGTTCCGTATCCTAGTAGACGGTCAGCCGTTGTGTGGTTACTCTCACAGAGTCACCCAGCTGGCGTCTCTCACCTCACTCCGTGTGTCTGGAGACCTGCAGATCACCAAGGTGGCCTGAGACAGCACACAGAACATTCTGATTCTACTCCGTCGACCTCTTCCTCAAGTCCACATTTCAGAATCCAGACCAATGTTCTTCAGGTGTGACTACTTGGATGATGTGTGTAGCAGCACGTTGATCATCAGCATTGTAATACTCCCTCGTATCAACACAATATGTTAAAAATGTGGTTGATATTAAAAAGTATGGTTATAAAACAACATTTTCAAAGAAACATCAATCATAATGAAGCAAACTCTATTCATTGTAGTCGAAATGTAAAACTCATATTGATTTCATTTTAAAATGAATGATTGAACCTTAACAATAAAACAACTATTGTCCAATTTTACTTACAAAAAATTTTGGTAATGTTGCCAAGGTAATATTTTCACATGCAAATTAGGTTTGTGGCAAAATTGCAGTAGACTTCTAGCAAACTATGTGGAAAACTTGTGCACCTGGCAAATTTGTCACCAAAAGTGCACTACAAGTTTGTCATTACTGGCTACTCATTTTGGCAAAATTTTCATTTCATTTTAAATACATTATCTATTAGCAATGAAACAAAATACTCTTAAGTTAATATTTTTTGGAATTCTGTAAGATGTTAAAATAGTAGGTCATTCTGAAAATATTCTGAATATCTCTGAAAATATTTACATTTACACAATTACACAATCCAGACCCTCCAGGATTTCACAACTGTTAATGCTAATTCAGTCAATCCCTGCAAATTTCTCCCGACCTTGCAATTTTGACCAATCAACGTTACTCTCCCACAATTTATGACCAATCATTGTCATTTCCCGCAAAAACGTTGAGCCAATCATCAGCGAACTTACTTCCTCGTTAACGTTTGGAAAACGCGGAAAACCTGTGACAAAAACGCCTCAGGTTTACCTTAAACATAACTAAATGGTTAATAAAAATAATAGTGGTGTTAATAAAATGTTCAAATCAATGAATGAATTAATGAAATTGTTAACGAATACTTATAAAGGGAAAAAAATCTCAACTTTTTCCTGCCACTTTGACTTGCTCCCGCAACTTAATTGCAACAAAGCAGCTAAAAACACAGCAACTTTCATCGCAACTAAAAAAAAAAACCAGCTTCCGCAAAATCAGGCATTTTAGTCCCCAACGATCTTTTTTTTTTTCTTTTTCTTTGTTTTTTTTCTTAAAACGCGAAATTCTGAAGGGACTGACAATCTGCACATCTTCACTATTTATGAATGTTTAAGCTGCAGCAAACACGGAATGTTTTACAATGCAATAGAATCAGACTTGGACACTAGAAATGAATGAATAATTATTTTAATTTTACTAAACATTCATTTTTCGCTTGAATGTGTTTCTTTATGTGTTTCTTTATCTGTGCAAACAGCACTGAGCCTCAGACACCAACAGTTCTTTCAAGAATTTAGTTTTAAAAACCCTCTTACGTAGTTTTGACAACAATTCTGATTTTCAACAGGTTTTTTTATTTAAGATTTGTTCTTAGGTAAAAACAGAATCTACAAGCGCTGAAGAGCAAATTTTATTGCATGCATTTTTTGTGTAAAACATGAACAATCTTACAGTTGTGTATTATGAAACTTGAAGTAAACATTGGTGAATGCAACCTGATGTACAAGGCAGGTCTTAATGAAAGTAAAAATGAATTGAAAGGTAATAGAGACGTTTAGCAATCTCTATGCAACGTCTTTAAACATGTGCTATAACATTACAAGCTGCCTTGACCTAACTCCATACTGGGGCTCTTTCTTACAACAGCTGAAGTGCCTTCATGAGTGTCTACGGCTGCGTTCTTTGTGTTGAAATGATTTTAATCAACACTTCCCTTATCTTTCTCTCTGGGAGATTGATGAAACAATAACTTGCCTGGTGCAGAGTGAACAGGGTGGAGTTTATCTATCACAGACACACCTCTAGTATCTGGGTTCAGGTACTCTAGTTAGCCTTTAAACTTGATGTGTGCTGCATTTAGACTTTGCCTTAGTCAAATAGCATTTTTTGTTTGTTTAAATATGACGAATGTACGGTCCATAGTTCACACAGCTCCACAGAAGAGCCAAAAAAGTGTCTTTCTAGATGCTTTCTGTTTAAAAATATGTTAAACATGCTGTAGGTTTGCAACATTACAATAATAAAATAAAGATTTTTGCAAAATGATGTGATCACTACCAAGTTCTGGCATGTCTGAACTTCTGTAATTATCATCTCATACCTATCACATAGTCACATTAGGTAAATTATTTAAAAGTTGAGAGGAATTTCTTTGGAAAAAGGTGTGTCAATGTGTGTGTTGTTGAATAATATACAGTTATTCAGTTGGAACTTTTTGTTAGATGGAATCTCATACACAATGTGTCATTGTTGAACCATTGATGTTGTAAAAGTAAATCTTTATTTAACATGATTAAATCATATATGAAATAAAAAATTAATAGACAATAGAGAAATACAAGTAAAATTTGATCTAAAATGATCAGTAAATAAATGTTATACACATACATGTGCTCCAAATATCTGATATTCCTTTGAGCTGATAAAATTAATGACAAATATTTGTTAAAAATAAGGCATTTTATAACACTGAAGTTTGCATGAGACAAAATATGAAATGCTTAAATATAGCAAATTTCAGGAATAAACATAAAATATTCTTACAGTTTTAAAATACGTTTTAAAAAATCATACAAAATTGATGCTTTAGGTCAAAGCAGATATTTTCAGAATGTTTCATTTCGACTTTTATATGCATTCAAATGAAGATTTTATGTGTGTATGTATATATATATATATACAGGAATCCCGGCTGATGCAGGATATGGGAGTTTGTTCAGTCTGTGGTTTATGTTTGCTGTTTGATGGCCTCGATCCACGCCATCTTCTCTAGCCGCGTGGGGGCCTGGATGTAATAATGTTTGTCTGTCTTTGTGATGATCTTAAACAGGTTGCCTTGGACTTTACCTTTCACACCTAAGCGGGGAGACATGCACATTATTATTTATGCTACTTAAGCAGTAACATTCATGAGATGTCAACCTGTAACTGGGACAGTCACGACGGAGTCATGTCTGGGCTGTTACTTGTTATTGTAATTCTGAAAATGTATGATACAGACATTTATATAACATTACATTCAATGGTATGACAAAAAAAATACTACTAGTTCTGGGTTCGAATCCTCCTTCAAGCACTATCATCATTGGGAAAGACCCTTAACCCCACGTTTAGCAGACACAAGAGTGTCTGCTAAATGCCGATATATATATATACAGTTATACCTGGTTAATTGGTTCCAGAACATGATACTAAAGTCAAAAAATGACTTCTAATAAATCCCCTAAATAAACCCCTTAAAAGATGTCCCCTATAAACATATCAGAACATATTTAATAGCGCCATCACAGAGAAACACAACACGTCATTCAGTATTGAAACTTTTTTCATAGTTTTTGGAAGAAGTCTCAACTTTCTCTTCAAAAAATGTAAGAGAATTATTTACTATGTTGTAATAAACCCTTATTGAAGGATTTCTATATTTTATGCATATACTGAATTCTTCCTATTTAGTTTTTTAGATTTTCATAAGAGTTTTAACTTCTAAATTCTAAATTCTATTTCTCTGATGGAAATAAGGATCATCACAGGTACATTTCACTACATGTTGTACTTGTATAACTATGTCTGTGATAAATAAAGAATCTTGAATCTTGAAACCTGTAGGCCTGAAATTGGGACAGTCGTGTCTGAGTCAAATCTGGGTTGTTACTTGTTATTATAAACAAATTAATACATTAATAAAATCTTTAATAAAATCTTTATATAAATGCATGTATGCATAATACATAATACTTTACACACACACACCTGAAGGAATGCCGTTATCGTCCAGGGAGGAGACCAGACAGCCGCGTAATGGGAAGCCGCCTGCAGGAGTGATGTCATCCTGAGGAGTGATGATGTCATTACAGGAAACAGATGAGTCAGCGCAAAACCAAGACACAAATTGGCAGTGTAGTCAAGGGGATTTCTAAAGTATGTGTTTTGACCAGACTGCTGCATCAGAGATTCCATGTTTACACATGACTACAGTGTGACTAACCAGATGACTGGTGAAATATGCGGTGGAGCAACACTAAAGTTGGGGAAGTTTCCTTTAAACGGTGGCTTGTCAAGCTACAAGCAATAAAAAAGTAGCTAACCGCATCCATTTCATACAGTAAGGCTTAATATTTGTGCTGCAAGATTCTCTTGAATTTAAAAAACATGAAACATGATGTTAATAGCAATATGACAATCTATATTTTGTAAAAATGTAATGTTCACAATCACAATAATGTTTCAATAAAGGTTTGGAGAGTTTAGATTTTTTTCCAGACCCTCCAGAAGACCATCGCGATGTTGCGAACTCAACTATTTATTCAAATTCTCCAGCCTCCACGAATTCATTACTACCGTGCAGTTTTGACAAATTACCACAACGTAATGATGCGGCAATTTGTCATTGTTGCCAGAACATTGCCACAAGTTTGCCATTGTCAGTCACTAGTGGCGAACTTGCGGCAATGTTCTGGCAAACTCCACCGTTTGTCACAAATTAAACACAAGTTTGCCTCAAACCTCCCACAAACATTTTGGTTTTGTAAGGGTTCGACCAATTTAGCACCAATCAGAAACACATGCTCTCGTTTGAGAGGAGAGAATTTTTTGTTGTTTGTAACAATGTAACATATGTCACGCTACATCGCTATTTGTGAATAAAAGGAGTAGTAAACTCACCTCTAAAGCCACAACATTTTGGAATCTGCATAATGTCACCTGACTTACCTTGCTGGGGTCGTAGTAGTGCAAGAAGCCGGGCTCGGACCTCAACACGAACAGTCTCACCTTCCAGTTTTTCACCTTGTGTCCCTGAGACACACACCGACAAAAACAGATGCTAAGATGGTGATCGGATGTTGAAAACACACATGATCTTCAACTTGGACAAGCACCTGCTTTAGGCTGGATTCCTTCCTGGAATTGCTAAATGCTAAATGTACAGGAGTGATGGTGGCGGTCTAGTGGTTGGGACGCTCGATTTTGGACCAAGAGCTCATGGGTTCAAATCTTATGTTCAACACTGCCACCGCTGAGTCCCAGAGCAAGACCCTTAACCCCAAGTTGTTTCAGGGAGTCCCTGAAATTAGGAAATGGAAGTCGCTCTGGGGCGTGTTTCCCAAAAGCATAGTTAGCAATACGTTAGGTAGGGAAACGCACCCTGGATAAGAGCAGGTGTAGGTGTAGATGTAGTATTATTTAAAGTGAATTAAAGTGAGTGATTATTTGTCATTGTGAACACAGCACAATCCCATAAACATTTACTCTGAGTAAAAAAAGGAGCTCTGTAATTTTGCCTATAACTTTTATTACATGGCATAGCTCTGATATCTTGACAAAAGACACTTATCTCACTTATCTCGCCTGTTTTTGCAATTGCAAGTTACAAATAATGTTCAAAATGCCACCTTTGCGCACAGACACAGACACAAAGTTGCCACTGGAACTTTGGAAGTTAATCATAACATTAAAACGCTTTGTTTTGTAAACAATTTTGGGGATTTGCACATTATTGTAGCTACGTGTTTCATTTTAAAAGACTTTGTTGCAAATGTAATACTGAATGACAATGAAATAATTCTGAAAAACGGTCATTTAACAAGTTATGAGTTTTTGACTCACAATGTATATACCACCTGTCTGCTCTATTTATCTATCCTTCTCTTATGTAAAGTTAAAAGCATAAACAAAACGTATAGTACATTATGTAGTAATATAACATGAACAAGGCAGCAGTATTTGAATTGCGAACAGATTTGCTTTTTTCATTCGGATGTGATTTAACGTTTTAAACTTCAAACCCACACCAGTGAACAGACTTGTCTGTGAGATACACATTGTGTACTTGATTAAATTCCTCACCTGTTTCAGCAGGTATCCCCTCTTTTGTACTCGTCCACTCAGCTCCACCGCCGATACCGACTTCTCAGACTTCACAGTCCCTCTCTTCTTAAAGCTTTCAGGCTGGTGGCCAAAATATACAGTACATTTGGAGTGAGGACAAGCTCTAAAAAGCAGTGTCGTCATTCTCAGGCAAAACGCTCAACTTCATTTAACTTAATTGTGTAGCGGTGCAGGATGATATCGGAATTATATCGGAATTGGACGATAATTGCTTTTTGTCATAGGACCGATGCTTAGATTTGCACAATATTTAATGATACTTTTGTTGTACGCCAGAAATGTAGTGCTTATGTCAGGCGTGGGATTTTATGCAGCCCGTGACTTGTTCTGCAAAATGTTCTGTCTGCGTGCACTCGCGCTTGCCTCTGCCTTCCTCATATATCAGTATTGGCAGATATAAGCATGAAAAACACTGGGTATCACCATCAGACGATAATTCTCATATCGTGCATCCCTATAATTATATGCCAATCAGCAGGCGCAGATTAACGCACTGGCTAGATATGTCTGAAGCCTAGGGGCCCCCATGGGGGCCCCCGATTGGACAGTGAAATTGTCAATTCATTTAAATAAAATGTAGCCCATGTAGACCTTAATCTGCCCCTACCAATCAAATGCCACTTCTGCCAATTCAACACCAATGAGAAACCCCTGCTATTTGAAAATACCTGCCTTTATAAAGAGAGAAATTTAGAAATGAGGATGCAACGTACAAAGCTGTAGAGCGCGGTGGAATCATCGAGGAACTGCTCCCCCAGTGCTGCACTGCGTACCGCCTCCACGCTCTTAAAGCCCACCGCCCTCATGCAACCCTCATCTAACAGGGCAGACGCCAACGTCACGGCCTCCACCCGCGTTAATGCCAGCTGCATGAACACCAACCAGTCCACCACCGCCGAGCCTACAACACACACACACACAAAGCAACAGTTAGTACACTGAGAATCAAAAAGGGAGCTCTGTAGCTTTCCTCATAACCTTTGCTGATACAAGAAAATACTGTTAAAATTTTCATTACTTTACTTTGCTGTGCTGGCTCTTTACTGACTGTTTGTACCTTGCTTCATGTTGAATGTGATATTGAAGTGATGCTACATGTTACTATACCCTGCCCGGAGGCGGTACCTTGCTCATGTGTACCTCATCACTATCTTTACTGGTCCAGGATTCGAACCGTTAACTTTTCGATCACAGAACGAATTCCCCAACTGTCAGACCACCAAACTGCCCCAGTTTTATGACACCAATTTTTGCACGACCTTTTAGGACATAACGTTTAATGTGCCACAGAGAAATTATAACATTTTGTACATGTAAAAATCTGTTGATAACAATAAAGTAACCTTGAACCACTATAGACTAACAAATTGAGTAGCTAGTTCATAAACATTTTTTACCTAAATTATCATATGTGGACCACCCTGCTGTTAATCAATCCTAGTATTTGTACTGTACACTGACCTGAAAAACAGTTGATGTAAGTGCTGCCCTGCTCCATGTGGCTCGTCGTCTTTATGCCACTATGGACGTCATACATGGAGTCCACCACCTGACTGATAGAACAATAACATACACACACACACAAATTTTAAAACAATTCAGAGACCAACACATTTCGTCTCAAACATTTTGGACAAGGTTTGCCTTTGGTTTTTGGCTTTGTCTAACCTGAGATTGACGTTGCTAAGCTGTAGTGATTTTGAGCCTTTTCTGATAGGTCGGGGAGCAGCTGTGTCATTGTTGGGGCTGAGATTTTGTACGACTGCAGCAATTTCTGCAGCCCATTCGTCCCGTTCCTCTCTCGAACACGCCTCCAGAAAGTATTCTTCTGAAGTTTTAGTTGTCAGCATCAGAACCAGCTATAAAAGATTCACAACAAGGTTATTCCGCCTCTCTCTACCTCTCTGTAGAGATACACACATAGTTGTGCAAGTGTGAAATTCACTCTGATTCATTCTAAAACTGTGCAAATGTAAATATAACTTAATAAATATATCAAATTTTCATATCAAACTAAATATATACAGTGTATATATATACTCACTGTTTATATATTCTTTTATGCCAATGTAGTACATATTTAAAAATATATTTTTAATATATTTAATGGTCTGCATGATTATATATCAATAAAAACATAATTTTCTGACTTTAACTGAAAAAGTGAACAATGACACAAAAAAGAAAAGTAAGAATGTGATGTAAAGGTTTACTTTTAATGTTAGCTGCATTTGTTCCCATCTTCAAGCAGTGAATTATTTACACCAGGTCAGTTATTTTACTTCGAGGCTTTGTCATTTTCTAGGAAACATAATTATGAACCACATGCTACAGGTTCAAGCCCAACTTTTAACTCTACCCTTTTAGCAAAGAACTTAAGCCCCAAGGTTGCTCCAGGTAGACTGTTATAGAAAATGTAATAAAAGAATCTCATAAATCATTTTCGTAGAACGAAAATGTGGCACGACCTTTACTCAATCTATGCATTAATCAATCAAACTAGATTTATTCTCTACATTAGTAATCAGGAATGTGTTTATCAGCTGCCAAAACAACACGCCAAAACCAGTAACGCAAACCGAATCAGATGCTATCGGTGAAATACTCCAAACTTTGCATCACAACAAGCCGGTGCACAGCATAGAGATATGTTCTGTGCACAAGTTTAATAACCTGCAGCTATAACAAGTCTGAACAGAGCGACTCACACCCAGACAAATTCGCTGAGGTTATGTTTCTACAACACCACCACACAACACCTCGTGTTTAGGAGACTGAGGTGTGTCTTTATAATAGAAATTACAGTGCCAAAAATCCCCTCATAGCTCAAGGCAGGATCTAATAATTACAGGTCTGTTATTTTCTCAATAACATAGTGTTTAATAGCACCTAAATTCCTAAAATCCTTATATTGGTGGTCACAACATGCAAAATATTGTCAAAACATGACCACCATAACACGGTTTGTAGATTACTCTCTTCTAGCTCACCTGCTTTAACCCACAGATTAACAAAAACCCCAAAACATGTCATATCAGGTTTTGCCCTACCTTAGATACTACACTAAACGAGTATAAACTCTATTAATACTGTTGTGTACAAACATTTTTCAGTCTGAAATGGTTTATCAAGAGTATGTTTAACCACTTACAAAAACAAAGTGTTTGTGGTTAATTTGTTACGAACAGTTTGCCAGAATATGTTGCCATAAGTTTTACCATTGTCAGTCACTAGTGGCAACTGGCAACAATGACAACTTAGCACTAGTATTAAATGTATTTGTCAGTGATTTGCAAAAGCAATCTGCCAGGAGAGGCAAATTTGTAGAGAACTTTTGGTGACAAATCTGCCAGGTGCATGTTTTCCAAAAGGTTTACAAGAAGTCCACCACAAGTTTGTCACAAACCAGTTTTCTGAAAATATGACCTTGCTGCAAATTTGCACCAACATTACCAAAGGTTAACGGCAACTGTTTGTCAGAAGCCTAAAATCTTTGTAAGGAATTATACAAATAATAAAAATCTCTAACATGAAGAATAGCAGATTCTACTTCGATGTATTATATAACAGGTTTTAAATGAGTCTGTGTGGTTTAAAAAGTTAATAATGAAATCTGAACATTAAATAGCGCAGATGAGGTTACCTTCTCTATAGTTAGAGCTAAAAGTATGACAAATTCTGTTGCATACTTTTAAGTGTTAATTTCGGTCGTACCCTTCATATATGTACACATTTAAAAAATAATAATAAAAAAAGGTGCCAAAAAGACCTGCATGCAAATGATAAACTGTTCTTATCATTTCTTTAGATTCAAAAACCGCTGTTTCTGTTTGGTCGAAAACTGCTACTTAGCGCGAATCGACAGCATAGTTTATCGTTTCTTGTTGAAAAATGCTACCTTACGGGTTTAAATTTCTATTTGTTATAAAGGTATAACTCTCAAAGTATTATGACATGTGACAGCACGGTTTGATACTATATAATATCGCCTTTATTTAATATTTCAGGGGTAGCATTAATTGATAGACCACCATAGCAGATCAAATAATACTCTTTGCATGTTTAAATAATAAAAAAAAAAGATTAGTACCTATTGTACAAATGGTAGATTTCTTAACCAAAGAAATTTCTAAGAAATAGCTGAGAAGTTCTTATCGTGTTAACACACACAAAGCTACTTTTTGTGAAAAGATAAAGACTGAAGGACATTCTTTATTTTCTACACTGAGCACCTACGCCAGCGTGTATATGAAGATGTTTTAATGTTTACTGGTCAAAAGGTGCAATAAATATGGATTTAAACAATTCTAATGAGACAGCATGGATTTATGAGCAAGGAAACAGGGCGCAAGACTGGGGGACTGCGCATGCGCTACGCACAATTCGGCAGAATTTTCGACACCTCGTTTTAACTAAAATCCGCAGAAGCTCCTTTCCACCCTAAAGAACCTTTACTATTAACTCTACACCACATTAAGTTTCTCAGTGGAGCTGTACACCAAACAGATTGTTTACATGTTCTAATTCAGACCGGAGAGAACATCAGTGGAGCTTTTCTTACCGGTCGGTTTTCGTATTCCAGGTAAGGACAGGTGATCTCACAGCCGTATAAAGGGATTGTCCCTCGCTGACAGGAGTCTCTTTTACCACATTCATATCTGTAATAAATCAGTCGATCTGCTTTCAGGACGAACCACCGAACCTTCCAGTTGAGAACTACGTGACCCTGAGGAGAAGAAGACGAAGAGCAAAAAGACATGAATTTAACAGAGTTCTGAATCCTGGTTTTATCCAAACGCAGTCACTCAGCTCACCCTCTTCACCAAAAATCCCTCTTTAAGAACGGATGCGTCTTGACTGTCTGTGTCCATGGTTAATTCCGTCTGTTCTGAAGGCAGTCTGCTGCAGGTGATGATTTATATCCTCCAACAGAATTACTCCTGCCGGTGCGTCAGCACCTCTCCACACCCTGAGCTGATGCCTGAGGGCGCAAAAAACCTGAACAAACCTGCCAAAAGCTCACAAAAAATGAGACAAATGTCTCAAAAATAAAAAAGAAAAATGCCTCAATGAAATAAATTAAAGCAAATACCGATGAATGCCCAAATGCTAGACATCGATTTTTGACAAACATAGCTTTATTTGATAAATGTACCTTTTTGATAAGTACCTTTACATTATAAACACGGCTTAGAAATACAGCCCAAAGTGCCTTACAATAAGTGTATAATCAATCAAAAATACAATGGAAGCAGCTGGTTGTTAGCGAAATAGAAAACAGAATTTAAATAAATGAAGATAACAAATAAGACAGATAAAGAGACATAAAAGAAGTAAATAAATAACAGAAAATACAAATATAAAGAAATTTAAACAATTAAATACATTTTATTATTTTTTTAAACATAACGTATCTCTAATTACTGCTGGTAATGTGTTCCGTACTTAAGGTGCATGAAAAACGAAAGGTAGGTGTGTCCAACTATCTGCCGAGTAATGTGTCATCTCCAGGTAACCTGTGATTCCTCATGTATGGAATGCGTTACTCACTCACTTTATATGACCAGAATGTAGACTACTACACAGTAAAGAATGAATAAAATAGAAACATAAAATGAACTGGAAATAACCAGCTATCACACAATAGCACGCATGTTAAATTAAGCATAATGACTGTGACTATTATTATTGTGTAGAATAACCATGAAATTAAATAGAAGTTATGGGGTTAAACGTAGAATGGTAGCTTTGATTTTTTTTTTTTTTTAGGGGGGTGTAAATCAGTTTCATACTTTTATGTTGATCATTTACTCTGGTAGTGTCTGACGAGTTTCAATCACTTCCTTAAGGTTAAATAAGGAAGGCTGAAAACCTCTCATAAAATTAGTTGTGTGAGTATTTCACAAATAAATGTTTTTATTTTTGTTGCTGTTTGGAAAAAAGATGTTCGCCAAGTTGTGAGAAGATATTGATATTAAATATTGATTAAGAAGTGTATTGTTTGAATGAATGGGAGATTAATGTTTATTTGAATAGCGCTGTAAATGCACCTGCGTTAAAATGCCACCAGAGGGCGATAAAGATCAACAACGCGACATAGAAGGAGAAATAACATTTACTTTTTTAAATGATCCTGGAATGTAATGAAATCACATCGTGTAGAAACTAATAACTAAACTAGCATTCAATATTGTACAATGTAACCTGTATATCAATTTATCTGCTCATATTCCTGTTTCAGACAGCAAAATCTCTCGCATATACACACATTCTACTCTGCCTTAAGTGTGTGTGTGTGTGTGTGTGTGTGTGTGTGTGCAGGCATCCCAACCTGCAAAAACTCATTTCAGGGAGGACCCGGGCATCAGGGAGCCTCTATCAATATGCGGGTGACTCCCGGAACTGCCGGGAGACTTAGGATGTCTAGTGTGTGTGTGTGTGTGTTTAAACCTCCCAAAATGCGGACCTTGACGTGGTTGCACACCAACAAAGTTAATTACTGCAACATAATTTCCTCAAGCTTAACCTCCTCTTTTAAAGTCTACTAAGTCACCATCATTCTCATATCCTTAAAAGCGTGTGTGTGTCCATGTATTTATCGCATTGTGGGGACCTTTTTGTCTCCTACAATCACTTTTATCTGTTTTTTGGGTTTCGTGGGGACATTTGAGAGGTCCCCATGAGGAAAAATGACTTTATAGAAAATGTGCTTGTTTTACTTGAGAAACTAAAAGAGGTAAATAATGTGCTTTTGGTTACTGAGGTTAAGGTTAGGGTTAGGATTATGTGTAGGTGTAAAATTATATACATCTAGTCATTATGGGAGCCTATGGAAAGACCTCACAAAGATAGTAATAGAAGACTGTGTGTGTGTGTGTCTTTGTTTGTCCACCACCTAATTGCACACTGATAAAGTAGGGACGTGTGTCATTGTGGGGACATAAAACCCCCAATTTTTATTTAAACTGAACTTCTCCCTTTAACGCTAATATTCTTAAAAAATGTGTGTGTGTGTGTGTGTGTATGTGTGTGTAAAACAGTGTATAATTCAGATCCTGAACTCCAAACAATGAACCAGGACTCAACTTTGATCCTTTTTTGATTAAAAGCCCCCCTGGACACTAGCAAACAGATGGACACAGCTGTGTCACTATGTAAGTGAGTGTGTGTTGGGCTCAGTCTTGTTTCTCAGTAGAATTTGGGAATGCATGACCCTATTTCATACAAGAAAAAATAAAAGTCCAGTGGTGTTTATGTGCATTTTTTCTTGACATGGATTTAAGAAGAACCTGACCGTCCCCTTAAAGGGAAAAGTCTGATTCCTAAGGCTTTGTGGAGATGTGTTTGTGTGAGGTCTGATTCTACTATGTTTCCACTGGTTACTGAGGTTAGGGTTTAGTGTAGATGAAGATTATTTAAAGAGATTGATTATTTGTCATTGTGAACACAGCACAGCACAACAACCAAATGTGACCTCTGCATTCGCCCATCCTGAGCAATCAGTGGGGGAAGGAGCTTTTATTTGGCACCACCCAGGGAGCAGTGGTTGGGGACGGTACCTTGCTCACGAGTACCACAGTGGTACCCTTACTGATCTGGGACCTTATTATCACATCTATGTATCTTTATACTAAACTGTCGCAGAATCTCATAAGAACAAGATTCAAATAATACTACAGTTAGACCTCAGTTAGCAAAAGCATATCTTTTACCTCTTTCAGGTTTGATGTGAGAAACTGAAAGAGGTAAAAGATTTGCTTTTGGTTACCGAGGTTTAACTGTAGTATTACTTGAATCTTGTTCTTATGAGATTCTGCGACAGTTTAATAAAAAGATAATATAAAGAAAAGCACTTTTCCCCTCTTTCCTCACATACAAAAATGTCCTCACAAAGAAACTCAGGTTTTCCTCTCTGTCGGGGTACAGTCACATCACAGCCGCACACAAACCCACAAACTGATCAGCTGTCGAGCCCAGACGTGGTGTACCTGACCCCCGGTGTGTGTGTGTGTGTGGTGGGAGAGGTGTGTCTGGGTGAGTAACCATTAACTCAGTTCAAACATCTATTACGTAAAAGATGATGTCAATCAAACCAGCCTCACGGATGTAGACACACACTCCTCAATTCATCTCAGCATTGTCCTGTAAACCAGGAATAAAGCACATTCACACACACACACACACACACACACATACACACACACAGTCTTGTATTACTATCTTTGTGAGGTCCTTCCATAGACTCCCATAATGACTACAGTACATAATTTTACAGCTACACCTAATCCTAACCCTAACCTTAACCTCAGTAACCAAAAGCACATCTTTTACCTCTTTTAGTTTCTCAAATAAAACAAGCACATTTTCTATAAAGTCTTTTTTCCTCATGGGGACCTCTCAAATGTCCCCACAAAGCCCAAAAAACAGATAAAAGTGATTGTAGGGGACAAAAAGGTCCCCACAATGCGATAAATACATGAACACACACACACAGAGACACACACACACCATTTTTGATTAGTTTGTTACTATAGTAGTAATAATGAGTCTCATTCACCCTAAGCTTTTCTTAAATTTGTTCTTAAGAAAGTCAAGACATTAAAATAGTGTAACATTATACAACTGTAGAATTGTATACAACACAATAAGCCAGATTTGTGTAAGAGAGTAATAGATTCTGTTCCTACATAACAACAGAATCTTGGAGAAAACTGCACAAGTGGGTTTAAGAACAAATCTCTTCTTATGTAGATGTGAAATTTCTCTTTAGTGTCATTATCTATCCAAGCTAGTTCTCAGTCAGTTAAAAAGTTGAACCTAGAAGATTTCTTCAGAGAGGTCTTCAGCATCAGTGTGCTCAAATTTGTCTCCAGTTTCCCGTTTCAAATAACTTTTGAGAGATCTTGTGATAAGCACCAAGGAACAGAGAACACACACACAGCAGGGAGATGAAGTGGTGGTTGCTGTATAAATATAGGAAGCTTCTTTGTTACAGGGAGAGCCATTGTTTAGCACAAAGTGAACACAGCAGTGTAAAAGGCCCAGCCTCCTACACACTCCCCAGCAGACGGATAAAACTGCATTACAAACTTACAGGCTGAGGGACACAAAGAGAAGGCACTGAACACACTTCAGAACATTTAGTTTTAATAAGCGAAAGAGAGAGAGAGAATGTGACATACAGAAGAGAGACATACAGAAAATGTCAGATGGACAAAGAGAAAGAAGAAATTGAGTTCGTGTGAGACAAAGTGAGAGAGAGAACATGAGGCAGCGGTAAAGAGAAAGAAAGAGAACGAGCGGAGTGAGAGAGAGAGAGAATGTGAGAGAGGGAGCGAGAGAAGCGAGGAATGAGAAAGAGATAAAGAGAGAAACAGACTCAGAGAAAATGTCCGACAAAGAGAGGGAAGAGAGGGAGAAGAGGGGAACAGAGAGAGAGAGAGAAAGAAAGACAGATAGAGAAAAAAGGAAAATGTAACTCAGTAAGAGAGAGAATGTCAGAGAGGGACAAAGAGAAAGAGTGTGTTAATGTGAGACCAAGTGATAGGGAGAATGTGAAACAGAGATAAAGAGAAAGAAAGAGAGGGTTTGGAAGAAAGAGAGAAGAGAAAAATATGAGATAAAGAGAGAGAGAAGAGTGGGAGAGAGAGGATGTGAGACAGATGTAGAAAAGTGAGGAATGAGAAAGAATGTGAGATACACACGCCTTCAACAAAAATATGAGACAAAGAGGGGAAGATACAGAGAAAAGACGGGAATAGAGAGAGGGAGGAGGAGAAGAGAAAGAAAAAGAGAGAGACAAAGAGCAAGAGAGAAGCGGTGAAGCGAGAGAAGAGAGGAGGAGAGTGACGGAAGGAGAGAGGAATGAGAAAGAACATGGGATAAAGAAAGTGAAACAAACTCAGAGAAAATATGAGATGAAGAGAGGGAGGACAGAGATAGACGAGAAGAGGGGAATAAGAGAAAGAGAGAGAGTAAAGAAAGAATAGGGGAGGAAGAGAGAGACTAAAGAGAGAAGGAGACAGGGAGAGAGAGAGAGAGAGAGAGAACTTGAGACCGAATGAGAGAAATCCCAGCATATTTAGAGACAACACACAAATCACATAAAACACTGTTTACTCAACAATGACCAGACACAACACATTTACACTGATCGCTTTGCACACTTAATACAGTAACACAGAAAACTGGAGTTACTTTCATTTTACACAAAACTGGTCACCAAGAAGGTCACGCTGCTCTCGCTGTAATAGCCGCGGCATCAAGAGAAAGTCACGTCATCATCAAGCAACAGTGCCATTACACAGCACGTTACATTATAACACAGAACTGATTACAAGTCTACACAACACACGATAACTTAGTTCCAGTAGATTTGTTGATAAGAGGAAAAGGGAAAAACACAATATTTTACTGAAAACGTAGAGCAATAGAACACCTCACTCTAACAAACGCCTCTTTGTCCTCCCTCCCCTTAACCCTCGCTGCCATTCCACTTGTGCTTTCAGAATGAAATGGACTGAGAGATTGAATTTCCCTCAAACAGGAATTCATCTGTCCTTTTAGCTTCTAAAAAATAAAAGCTTTCTTAAAAGTGTGTCAGCCTGATGTGACCCACATAAAGCTGGTCGGCTCTGGGCCGTGAGGACACGACGTCTCCGTCTCCAGAAGCAGAATCATCTTCAATATTTATTCTTTCTACGATAAAAATACATTCTTGGTACATAATACATTTAATATTAGTTTAATCAGTAACTGGAGTATTAAATGTTAACATAGATAACTAGAGATGCATTTCCACAAGAAAACATCAGTGTGACTGTTCAAGTTTTGTAGCTGTGACATGAAAACTGAGTAGAAAGACTTTCACTAAAATGCATTGAAGTAAATGGGTAAAGAACGAGGGATGATAAAAGTAAGAAAAAGACAAGTGCGGGTTATGACGGTTACAGATATGTGAAGAGGCACATGAACCCTCGAAATACATTGAATTTGGGGGCTTTTTGAAGACGGTCGGCCGCACAGTAAAGCATTAAAATTTGAGCTCGGAAAAATGGACAGAACTCACGAACGAGTGCACGAATCAATATAACAGTCCCTCCAGGATTTCACAGGCATTTTTCTGAGACTGCTGCAGCCTAAAATACCTGATTTTTTGGTAGCTTTTCTAAAAAAATTGCGATGAGCGTTGCAGTGTTTTTAGGCGTTTTGTTGCAATAAAGTTGGGAAAAAAATTGCGATTTTGTCCCCCTTTATAAAGATTCTTTAACAATTAATTAAAATGAAGGGAACAAAACCACTATTATTTTTATTAACCGTTAATCATTTAATTGCTTTTTGAAGGTAAATGTTAGGCGTTTTTATCACACACGTTTCCTGTGTCTTCTAAACGTGAGGAGGAAGTGAGTTTGCTGACGTATGGCTCAACGTTCTGTGGGAAACGACAGTGACTGGTCGAAAATTGTGGAAAACTTGTGGTAATTGGTCAAAACTGGGGATTGGCTGAATTTGCGTTAATAGTTGCGATCGCAACAATGCAAAATCCTGGCGGGTCTGATATCAGCACCCCACATTACAATAGACAGCACATTTTGGGATGGGAGAAGGAAGTTTCTAGCAGAACAACTACATGAGGATGGTCAGAACAAAGTCATAACTGAAGTCACATAGTGATTTTAGAAAATATATTATTTTGTATAAACATGGAGATATATAAAGTGTATACGTTCGAGTCCTGCATCCATTTTTGGATTTCTTAATTATTTATTCTTTATTTCTCTTTCTTTCACTCTCTCTCTCACGAGTGACTGACTCTGTGCCACGTGGTAACAACTTTCTCCGGGTTTGTGATGGAGTCTCTCCACTGCTCCACTGCATCCGGAGATGAGCTGTCAAAACCCAGAACAACCTGGAGACGGAAACACACACAAACACTATTAATAATCATTCGTACATTCATTCATTATCCGAACAGCTTAATCCCAACTGGGGTCGTGGGGGAACCGGAGCCTATCCCGGGAACTTACTGGCACAAGGCGGGGACCAACCCTGGGTAGGCGCCAACACACTGCAGGGCACACACACACACACACACTCACACAATAGCACTCACACCTTACAGGACAATTTAGAGTGGCCAATTAACCTGTACTGCATGCTTTTGGACTGTGGGAGGAAACCGGAGCACCTGATGCGAAATTTGATGACGTATGTCCAAAGTCCGAGATGGGATTTTATACGGTCCACGCCTTTTGTCATAAAATGTGTGGCGTTATTTGGTGGCAAAATTCTGAGCATTAGTGGAGCTTTGGCGAGCAAAATATCTTGTGTCTTTTCACGCTCAGCTTTCCTCATTTATCGGCATCGGTATCAGCACTGGCAGATACAAGCATGAAAAATGTTGGATGTCGGCATTGGTCAATAATTCCCTAGTTTGACGTTTGCTGCACAAAGTCTGTGATTTAATTCAATTTAATTCAATTCAAGAGCCAGTGATTGCTATGAGACATAATCACCTCCATTCATATCCAACCACAAAGAGCAAATTATCATCTGACATTTTTATTCCTGATCTATGACAATATGTATACCATCAAATTTTTTTCATTTTGTATCGATGCTATGAGATTGTTGATCATTGAATCAATGTATCGATCTATCGTTACACCTCTAGTATGTAAGTGTGTGTAGATAGTGACCTGTCCCAGCAGGTGTTTTCTGCGTATGGAGCCACGGCTGTAGAGTTTGATAGTCAGCTGGATATTCCGGTCCTGGTTGGTAATGGGTAAAATCATCGACTCTCCCCAGCGCACCAAACCCCCCGAAGATCGCGCCATTTTCGTCTTCCTCTTCAGAATGAAGTGTCCGTCACTCGTCATCTCCACTCTTACGAAGAAACCTGCTTGGAGAAAACAAAAACAACACGTTATACCATACTGAGGCAGTTGGTAGTGTAATGGTTAGGGAGTTGGCCCAGTGATCGGATGGTACAGGTAAAGGTATCACTCAGGTACCATCCCCAAGAACTGTTCTCCAGGCGCCGCTAATAAAAGCTGCCCACTGCCACTTCACGGAATTGCTCAAATTTCACACCCTCATTTTTGTGTTGTTGTGCTTGCTCACACGCTCGTTTTTGGCATTTCCATGTCAGTGTGAATCTGATTTGTGTGTGTAAAATTGTGTTGTTCCTGCTCGACTAATGCAGGTGTAGATACAGGGAGTGTGACTCACTCTGTGTGAGGAGTGAGGATGATGTTGGCAGGTTTTGAGCACACAGGATCTGAAGCTGGATTCGGCTGCTGACCGGCTGAAAGCATGTGGCCAGCTGGAGTTCGGCATGACAAACCTGCAAGAACACACACACCGTTTTTAAATCCCAGCACAGCTACCCAACACAGCCTACTTAACATTACTACATAACTAATTACATAATATAATTAATGTTGCACTCAAGTTAAACCACACAATCTATATAACCCAACACAAATACCTGAAACACCTTATATAACTAATGCTAATAAATAATACACCCTTTATAATCCAATTCACTCAACTAACGGCCTATACAACCCAACACGTATACCCAACACACATTATATAACTAAAGCAGACACTTAACACACCATGCAACTATATAACTCAACACACTTAACCAACAGCAGCCTATACAACCCTGGCAGACATACCCAGCACACCTTATATAACCCAACACATGCCAACAAAAGCCTATATAACTAACACATTATGCCAGCACACCCTATATAACCCAACACGTATACCCAACACACATTATTTCTTATAACTAAAGCAGACACTTAACACCATGCAACTATATGGCAACTTACACTTAACCAGCAGCATACAGCCTGTGAGCATACAGCACAACATATAACCCAACACATTATACCCAACTTGCCTATATAACCCAACACGTATACCCAACACACATTATATAACTAAAGCAGACACTTAACACACCATGCAACTATATAACCCAACACACTTAACCAGCAGCCTATACAACCCTGTGAACATACCCAGCACACCTATATCAACCCAACACATACCCAGCACACACCTATATAACCCTACACACATACCTTTTCCTATAACATAACTATATATATGTACACATACCCATGCAGCCTATATAACCCAGCAGATATACCCAACACATATATAACCCAACACACATACTGCTTACCCTATATACAACCAACACACACATACCCAGCACACCCTATATATTAACACACATGCACCCAACACCCTATACAACCCAGCACACCATATATAACCCAACACACATACCCAGCACACCCTATACAACGCAGCACACCATATATAACCCAACACACATACCCAGCACAGCCTATATAACCAACACACCCTATATAACAGCACACCATATATAACAACACATATATAGCACATCTATAACCTAACACAACCTATGTGACACACCATATATAACCCAACACACATACCCAGCCTGACTATAACCCAGCAGATATGCCCAACACACTACACTGTAACATATATACCCAACACCTTATATAACTAAAGAAAAGCAGACCTTAACACACCATGCAACTATATAACCCAACACACTTAACCAACATTATTATATACAACCCACTACTGCAGACATACCCAGCACACCCTATATAACCCAACACACATACCCAGCACAGCCTATATAACCAACCATTATACCAACACACCATGCAACTATATAACCCAAACACTTAACCAACAGTAGCCTATACAACCCTGCAGACATACCCAGCACACCCTATATGTACACATACAGCACACCCTATATAACCCATCACATACCCAGCACACCCTATAAGCCATGATATACCCAACACACCCTATATAACCCAACACATGCCTTTTACCCTATATATGCTTACCCTATATAACCCAACAGACATACCAGCACACCCTATATAACCCAGCAAATATACCCAGCACACCCTATATAACCAACACACTATATAACCAACAGACATACTCAAGCACACCTATATAGCCAACAGACATACCCAGCACACCCTATATAACCTTTACCAATATAATCCAGCAGACATATAACACACCCTACATGACAACACACCATATACAACCTAACCACCCTATATAATAACTTTGCTTCTGTTAACATACTCTATATATTATACACCACCCTATACAACCCAACACATTTTAACTTAATTTATATATTATTATATATTATAATATTATATATTATATGTTAACCAGCTTATACAACCAACACATATACGCACAGCATATATAGCCCTAACACACCTATATACACCAACACACATAACAACAACATAAATAAACAAGTATCTGTCTCACTGAAATACCCAACACACTCATATAACTTCAAGACAAATATATAAGAGAAGCCATATATATGACACACATACAGAACACTAACCAAACACATCTACTGTAATCAACAACCCTAACCAACACACACACATACTGTGTATCTGAACAAAACTATACATTGATTTTAGCTGGATCTGAGTCTGCTTACTTACATACAGCACTGACCAGGCAACAAAGCTTGCAAGTCATAATGATCTATATATAGAAATGATTTCAGGTTTTTTGGGGAAGTCAGTCACATTAACACACACACACACACACAGTGGCTCACTCACAGACACACTCGAGGACAAACATAGATGCTTCCCTGCTCACACACATCAAGAGTGGCCTTTGCCAGGAAAAGAAAGCTCCTGACTCAGTTTATGACTGATAACAAGAGCATCAGTCTTGTTCATAAAGAGATAAAGATGACAGTGTAAACCATAACAGATATAACGATAAAAGAGTGGAACAAGAGAGAATCTACATTTAATCACATACGTTGACTCCTATTAAAGAAGGTGCAATTAAAGGAGACGTTAAAAAGAAATCAGTCAAATAAATGAGGACATAAAAAAGAGTAATGTGTGTCTTCCATGGTGTAAACCTGTGGTCAGTGTGTAAATCACAGGTTAGGTTTTAATTCTTATTCTCCTATTGAAGTGTAGATGGTCTTATTGAACACCAATATTCACTCACTTCACTCTTCACTTTCTTCACTCACTTCATTGCTCCATCACATTTCTGTCTTTCATTCATACAACCCCATATTTACTATCAATATAATTTGTCAAAAAGGTAAATGAAGATTTATTCACTGCAAAAAGTAAAAATACATAGAATATCCTCCTGCTTTGAATGATGAATTTTTAAACTCGTTTTGTACGAAATTGTAATGTTACTGATGTGGAAAAACAAATCAGCAATTCAGCTGAGTGAGTTAATAAACCAAATTTGTGATAAACAAATATGTGCATTGCTGAAAAATTAGAATGGCGTGTGGGTTTTAACCCGCATTATTGTTTTGGAGGCGGCTTGATGTCTAGCCAGTGTTGGGTTTCTTGTGGTCCAAGTGTTCTCAGAGACAACACACACTCTCCCAAAGTGTGTCTGCGGGGAGTATGTGTTTGCAGTATTAAATAGCACCATGAACTGCGCAGCTGCTCTGCAGGTTTAGCGTGAATCACAGAATGTTTCCATATGAACACCAGGTCCTTAAAGAAACAAAAGTAAAAATCAGGTGAGGATTAAAAAAGGTAGTTTTCAGTTAAAATAGGTTGCACATTTCTGCTGGGAAAAATCCAAATCTTTCAACATTTCTGCTTCTGAGCCAGAAGTTTGATGTCTAATAATATTCTAGTTAGATCTAATGACTGGCAGGTTTTGGCCAGAATCCGTGCAGCAGGTGGACAAGCACAAACAAAGATTAGAACCAAATCTTTTAGAAGTGAGAAAGTCTATCTTATTATTTTTGAACAGCTACGTGCTGCATTAGAGGTGTGTGTGTGAGTGTATGTGTGAACGTGACTGTAATCTCTATCACTGAACAATAAAAGGTGGAGTGTTGAAACAATAATTATGCAATTATATATACAAAAGTGCACACACACACACAAAGAACACTTACCCAGACATGGAGAGCCATCTACATCCCTCAGTCCATCTAATGGGGAAAATCATGTATTTGTGTGACTGGTCACTCATATCTCAAATGTTTATGTCCTTTGTGTAAAAGCATGTGTTTTTATTTTCCATTAAATATTCATCATATTTGGCGCCAAGGCCTTAGGCCGGGAATTACCCAACCTTTTGTGGGCTCAAGATGGGTACAGCGAAGAGTCTGAACCACTGTATTCAAATTCCTCACGGGATGTTATTTTTTGGGCCGGACCACGTCTCTGTACACGTGAGGTAAAGGCTGTTTTGAGAGTACAGTAGTGTGTTACAGGAAGAACTTTCAATGTGACTTTGAAAGTGACAGAAATATGAGCAAGTGAAATTTCCCCAAACATTTCAAATAATTATCATTTGGCTTAATTATCAGATGAACACCTAAAAAACAGTTACATGGTAACATCTGGAGTCCAGGCTGTTTGCGCTTCAGTGAAAAGTTCTTGTGCACAAAACGTTATGAACATCTAAAGTTCCATCTAATTAACACACAGCTGAATTTGCCATTGGTACAATGTGGAATTTCTCACGCCGCCGTATTTGTATGCAAGTCAGTTAATTCTGCTTTATTGGAAAATGTTTATTAAGCCGCTGTATATTTTCAAACTATGCAGTGAAGCCAGCTTTTGACTCAAAAATAGAGGGCTGCGAGAATTAACACAAACTAGAGTTGAGACAAGACCAACTTAACCGGAACCCGAGACAAAGACCAAGACGAGGTGTGTTGAGACGAGACAAACCACGCAAGACTCTGAAGGGCGAGGGCAGTGGTTACCACCTGACAAATAAGTGGGAATCTTGAAGCCTAAGCAACATCAAAGATGATTTATTGAATATTTCTCTCTTACATATCTATAATGAGGAAATCACTTCACTGGAAGCAGTTAAACAAGCTGATCCATCATATATTAACTCAACAAACCACAGTAGACACTCTCAGACCAAGCCCTGCTGGTTTGTTGACCTCTTTTGAGATGTTGATATGCAGGAGCATTCTATGGCTTAGTGCTGTGAAGACAAATAAGGTTAGTGCCAGTGCGGAAAGACTTCTTTATCCAATCTATCTGAAAATAGAATAAAATTATTTGATAGCAAATAATACATTTTCTATACTGATTTTTCCCCTAATGATTACTTTCTAACATTATGAAATGAAAAAAAAAAGTTTTCTGATCAACTGATAATGAGGAAATGCTTACGTTTTGGAGGAATTTTGAACCGATTTGGAATCATTTTGACTTGTAAAATTAGCTGCTTTTGGCCTTTCTGGAAGAGAGCCACATAATTACAATGACAGCTATATATGTGACCTGAAACATGTTTTTGATATAAGTATTCCCTACTTTTTGGGCTATTTTGTATTTTTGTGTGCATGTTTCTATGTCTTTATATGTGTATTCATTTTGATGGAATGTCTTATTGGATGTATTCTTCATATTGCTCAATATTCTGAGAGGATGGGGTAGGAGGGTTAATTAACTTATCCCGTATGTATGATTTTTTGCTTTTGATTGTTGAAAATAATAATAAAAGACTTTGATCCTAAAATTTGGATGCTCAGATTTCTGGTCGAATTTGGATTCAGCAAATGCATTCCAAGTTCATTACATGTTTGACATCAAGTGGCAAATCTTTATTTTGCAGTGTAATCAAGTAAAAGCGTTCAATTAATTGTGATATTGATTGAGGTCATATTTCGGCACAAACTGGTAAATATATAAATTTGCTTTGTTACAATACTGTGTAAAATCACTGTTTTAAAAATACTTTTGTAATTCTTTGTTCTGCTCCCTCATGCGCTACTCACCCATAAAACAAGCGAGAATGTTTCCCTTTAGCAAGCAAAGGTGTTTATTGTGTGGGTGTTATGGGGAAAGACACAGTGTGTGTGTGTGTGTGTGTGTGTGTGTGTGTGTGTGTGGAATAGGATCCAGGGTGTACTCATGATGTTGCATCCTTTGCACGAAGTCTTAAGCTGCACAGGCTTTGCCATGGTGATGTGCCTGGCCAGCCTTCTGTGGCTCGCCCTCCACACCCAAACTCAGGTCATACACTGAAGGAGAAAAGCCAATATTCCATTACTCAAAGAGCAGGTTTTAAACATTTAATCGTCTTCCTCGATTCCTCGTCATCACTGTTTATAATGCAAAGCAATAAGTGGGGCATCTTTAATTCAATTCAATTCAATTTTATTTATATAGAGCTCTTAACAACAGTTATTGTCACAAAGCTACGCGCCAACAGCTAAACCCCCCTTCTCAAGCCTGTGGCTGACAGTGGCAAATAAACTCCCTAGTAGGAAGAAACCTTAGAGGCTTAAGATTTGGAGACAACTTTGCATCACTCCTCTGAAGAGAGCCAGAAAGGACAGCAAAAAAAATGAAAAATAGAGGCAGCAGAGCAAAGTCAGCTTGAAAGAAGAAAGTGGAGAAGGACGTGATGTGATGTGATGTGAGATTTGTTCTCGGTGGGACAGAAGCGTCTTTGAGGAGGACGAGTGCAGGAACTACAATGGCATGCTGTGTTCCGGCGAGGCTCCCCTGAGTCGGCCCGAAATCTACCTGCACCGGTAATCCACCTGCTCCACACACGCCTCCTGGTAATCCTTTGCACTTGCAGCTCAAAATCCTCTCGTCTTTCAGACAGCGTATGGACTCTACATACACAAACACACACACACAAAGATCATGACATAAAATGAGGTCTAGATTTCGGGAAAAATAGTGTAAATCCCAATGTCATCGCAATATATATCAACGTTACGACGTCTGTCAATGTCTCAAAGTGATGAGATTTAACACAATCTTTCCATTCATAATTGCCCAGCTAACTAACATATCATTTTGGACATCTTATAAGCCAAAAAGCAACTTTTCATTTTTGAGATTCAAAAAAGCCATGGGCTCCGTTTTGCATCACTGAACTGATATATCGATGAAAGCAGTGTATTATTACACCTCTAGTGAATGTATGCTTGAATGTGTGTGTGTTTTTCGATCAATCTGCGGGTTCTCTCCAGTTTTTGGGCGTCATCATTGCCAATACAGTGATCGCCATGGGATACACTCCCGTACGTGTGTGTGTGTGTGCTGCAAAAGTGGTGTGTTGGAGAAGGTTTTGGTAAAAGCATGGGGCCCCATTTACCCTTTTCAGGAGCACCAACCGCAGAAATACCAGGGAGGTTAAAGACTGTTTGAGGTGGAACTTTAGGTTGTTTTAAATTTGAAGTATTTAGCGGAGGATCAGGGTTCGGTGTGAAGATTCTACTAGGCCTCTGATTGCTCGAAGGTCCCGAGCGGAGGATTCTGTGCTGCTCTGGACACTGGACAGAAGTCAAATCTCTCTTGGAAACACACAGGGGACATTACTGACCCTGTTTGTTTCAGTCCTGGCTCTGATGGGAACAATAAGTTATTAATTATTGTATTAATGGGTTGTATTAGGGAGGCCGCACAGTGGAACACTGCGTGGAACCTATTGGAGATAGATGCTTGATTTTTTCTGCCTTAAAACCGTTCTTGGAGAAAAAACTGTAAGACTGGCTGAAATTTGGCGAGTGGAGTCGGTAGCCCCACCACTACTCATGCAAACAAAATGCACCAATATAAGCTATTTTGCGTTTTCCAAAAAAAATGCATTTGCCCTAACTAACTTTTGAACCAGCTCAGGATTCTCAAAATCTTATGCTCATCTTATTCCTGCCACTCTGCCCCAAACCCAACAGTCCAAAAAAAAAATTGCCCCCACTCTGCCAGTTGGTGGTAGCTATAATAACTATTTTGCATTTTGCCTAATAACTTTTGAACCGTAGCACCCAAGATAAAAGGATGAAACGTGTCATTTTTCAACGTCTGTCCTTGATTAATCCACGTGATAAAGCCTACCAAACTGCATGGCCCCGTAATCACTGCTGCAGTTATATTTTATTATTATTATTATATATATACATATATATATATATATATACTATATATATATATATATATATATATATATATATATATATATATATATATAATAAAATTATTTATAGTTAAGTTCATAAGTAATTAATTTGACAAACCAGATTTAATGGCTTATCATGGTCATATTTTGGTAAAATGTAAATTTTATTATTATTATTTTTTAATCACCTTTTCAAAGCTATTTTGCACTGCTGAGCCGCAGGTATTTTTCTCTGAAGTCATTCATTGTCACCTATATGTTGCACTCAGCATGTTAAAAGGCAAAAAATTTCCTTTGGTCAGTAAAGTTCTTTCATATTCATATTTGCATTAATTTGCTGAACTCCTAATATCTCATTTTAATACTTCGCATGGAAAAGTTGACACTTTTCAATTAAATGTCAACTTGTCTTTCCCCTGAATCTGAGTTTTTGCAGCATTACCTCGAGCTCACACTGGAATTCCCACAGGGGTCTAGCTGCTGTGGGTATTTAGCCAGATATCAAACTTTGCCAACCTATCAAATTTCCACTCTTACTATAGGCCATTGTGAGACAATTGACTCGATATCATTTATATAACTAATTACCCAACAAGCAGGACAGCCTCTCCTTAACAACTCCTAACACCTAGCTTTGCGTTAAACACTCCAGTGTCAACATGATTTATACCCTCATTCATAACACACAGCCCTAAACTTGGCTCTTTGTGGAAAATGCGGTCTCAGTCTTAGAATAAGTAAACACCTTCCATTTTGTAAGTATTCTTCCAAAACAATAAAAAAGAAAAGAAATTGACCAGCTATTGCCTTGCGTTCGGGAAATTTTGACTGTACAGAAACAAATCTGAACTTGAATCACAACAAAAGTGGCAGCTACATGACAATAAGCGGAATGCACAGAAATTATTATTCATAAAAGTCACGTTTCTCAGAAGGAATGCACTGTTTGTGATTGAAAAAGCGTTCATAAATAAATGGGATTTTTAAAAGCATAGAAGATAGCGTGACCACAGTACAAAACAACTGCAAGAGTAAATATATGTATTGTGTTTTTTGATTGTTCATTAAAACTTGATTGAGTTTCAGTTCTCAATCAGGTTTAAGGAAGTGGAGGTGGATATGCTAAAAATAATGGATTTTAAGTATAGGTTTAATCAAAACACATGCAGAGATTTAGCTAGTCATGCAGAGGGTCTTGCATCTTAAAAACTTTTCAATGAAGTCATCCAAAATATACTGAAAGCAAATACATAGCAACAATTAGATGATTTCATCTATATATATGTTTAAAAAATTGTGGTTTTGTGCCTCACAAGGGTACTCTACACTTTTATATTTTAAGTATGTTTTAGAGCCTGCACTTTTCACTTTAAGAGTAAAGAAGCTGAGTAAATACTTTTACTAGAGTCATTTTAAACACATGTATCTATACTTCTGCTTGAGTGAAGGAATGGGCAGATGTAAACACAAAAAAATATCAACGCAGGCAAATAAATCTTTCATATTGTTGTACTTATTTGGGTTTAAGTTATTCATTGAGGGAAAAATAAGCATCGTTTGGTTTTGCAAAGACATCTTTTGCATTAAAAGTAATGTTTCATGTTCATTACTAAACATAGCTAGGTTTTTTACTTAAGGGCAGGTAAAAGGATTATTTACATGCAAATTATTCACAAAAGTACAGTATAAGTTAACCTGTGTTATTGTTCTGACCTGCATCTCCATGACCGTGTGTGGAGTGGAACAGGTCCATCATAGAGACACAGAATCTCGTTTGCTGCTCTGCTCCCAGGCTTGTGAAACAGAAACTCAAAGTCCTTGAAATGCACTTTAATCAAACCATAAATTCTACAACTTCAAGCCACATCAACAAATAAATTACTTGCAAACATTTGAAATGAAATCAGGAGTGCTGACTTAACAATGCAAGAGTTCAACAGCTTAATCATAAACATTTTAGGAGCCCATTTAGCAATTATGACTATGTATACAGTTAAGTTTGGTTTAGATACGTTTATTTTACATCGTTTATTTTCAGCATTATTCAAAGTAAAGTAAAGACAGAAAATCTAGATATACAACTGGTGAATATACCGCTGTTAACAGCAACACATATGACTGATGAAGTTAAAATGTCTTATATAACACTAAAAAGCCGAGCAAAATGCGCGCAATTTCAAGTCTGGTTGACTGTATGATTCTACTATTTACATCACTTAACAGTCTGAACTGTGACACCATGCCATTCTGAAATGAACAATAGCTGACTTATGTAGAGGAATTCCGGCTGCAGCACCGGAATCCGAGAAAAGGGAAAGGTAAATATTTAAGTGGATTTTATGAGGGAGCTAAAGATAATTGGGACAGTTACACCATCTCCTGTGAAGTATTTACTTAGTGGAAAAAATGATTGGTTGTCAATGGCACAAGGGATGATGACAGATAAACCGCGTCATCAGAGGACTAAACAGTGAGTCAGTGTCAATTGACTGGGGATTACAAAAGAAATTCTTCATTGAATATGGGGCAAACAACAACATCAACTGCAGTTCAATGCCTGGAGAAGGGTGTATTAGTCAAATCAAAACTCTTGATCCTTAACTGGATTTATTCCATTCTGTTTCTATAAAATGCATATTGAACCCAAAGTCTTGAGGCGGGATGTGGCTGTAAATAGGAAGTTTAATCTTGATAAATGTCATTTAATGTAAATTTAAGCGGATGTCATGACAATTTGCAATTTTGGGAAATGTCTGCTGCTGCGTTAGGGACTTCATCAGTTTTGGATAGTATGCAAATTCAGGTCACTTTATCTCAATTTTTACTTTTTTTTTTTTTTTTTTTTTTTAAATGCAGACACAAAAAGTAGTATAACTCAACCAAAATATTGAAAGTTTTACACTTATATGGTACATTTAAGTATAAAGTTGGTTATGACAGCCATCTAATATTTACATTTTTGCCATCCACAGGGCAGAATGAATGCTCAACTTTATGCAACTATCTAATGTAACAATCTGACTGGTTGTGCTCAATGGAAACAGAAACCCAAATATGCTGATCCTCAGATAATTCTCTCTGTTTATTTATACAGATTACAATCTCTATGCGCAAAGGGCTTAAAGTGTCTGATGCATCTAATGAATAAAATCTTTGGTGATTCCTCTTATGGCCAAAGGTCATTATTAGTCATGTTAGTATCATGTTACTCACATTATGTTAAAGGTCAACGTCTTTATTCTGAAATGTCCGGTCCTACCTGATGCATAGCTGTAGGTTGCCTCAGAACAAGGTGGAGTCTCATGGACAGTGACTGATCATTTGACCTGGGAAAAAAGGAATGCCTGGGATAGTATATGATTTGACGGCTCCAATAAGTTCTACTTTTTGAGTCCCGGCGTATGTGGCTCTGGCTGAGAACCTGATCGGAAGTAAAGGGATCAAATGTAATAGGTTAATACATACATTTGTAGCTATGTACCTAGAATCATAGATTTAAACCACACGCTATCTATCAACAACTATTCGATAAGATAGATTTATGTTATTATACTATAATTATTACAAAAATTATAATTGCAATAATTATTCAAATTCTAATTATCATTATTAAAATATTATTAAAGGCTGGGCAGCTAATTGAAAATTAATCAAAACTGAAATTCAGAACCTTGACGTAACCTTGCCCATGACAATTATTTCAATTATTATTTAAATTCTGTTTTTTAAAATAACAAAAATTGATTTTTAAAAAATTGCAGTTATTATTATTATTATTATCATCATTAAGGTTATGACCTAAGACCCTTCCCCTTACCATGGAGGGCACTCTGGTAGCTGGGATATCGAGCCCCTTGTGGCTGTACATAAGCCGGTCTAAAGGAAGGCAGGATGAAAGGGATTTCTTTGCCATCCGCAGGGAGTTTGGAGTGAAAGTAGTCCTCAGAAACGCCAACGCTCTTCTTCAGTTTGCATTCTGCTAGTAATTGTGCTGGGGGCCGTATTTTAATTACTGCATACATGAACATGAATGAGCAGTTTAGTACAGAGTAAAACCGAAATGTCAAGCAAATTTAATTACAAAAATAGCAGCACTTGAATATAGAAATCATGAAACACTGTACATACAACATTTCCAATGGTATTTTTCATGAATGTTGACAAATTCAAGCATAACACTACAACTCAAGCGCAAGATTGTTGTTAAAGGGAAAAAGTAAGTATATCAAGTAACGCTTGGAGGAGGGATTAACAGAACAAATAACAAATAACTATCACTGACACCACTCTTTTATAATATTAAACTAGTGAATTGTATATTGGTATATAATTTAATACTGTATATAGCTCAAGGTAAGCAACAGAACATTTTGAGCAGAAACAGATTGTTGCAAATCTATAGAAAAAAAGCAATGACCCAAATACACTACTCAACTTGACCTCCCTCAACTTATTTCCTGCTTATGCAGCGTCAGACTCCAGCACATGCTGTTGTCCCAGATTTTGGTTTGTAACTTTAAACTCTTATTTTAAGCCTGAAATAAATTTTATGACATTTGTGCTTTTAAATGATGAATGTTTATGAATTGGCAAAGCATGTTAATGCCCTAAGTTACTTATGGCATAATAAAAAGACCTATAAAGTTTCATTATAGCACAGTTTGTTAACCATAAAGCTATAGAAACCTTTTATGAATAATAATGGATGCATCAAAGAAATCGATATATATATTTTTTTATTACAGTTTGATTTATATATTCAATCATCTGTCATGTCAGCCTAAATGTTACTGCTGTAGACCAACCACAGTAAGCCCTAAATTAAATATTACAATGCGCATAATAACATTAAGAAACAAATTCCAAAATATTAAGAAAGACAGAAGTTCTGTGACTTACTTTGAGGTTCTGGCTCCTTCTCCTTGGCCATAAAAACCCTACAGCAGCTTTTAATGCACTCCGTCGCCATGCTGAAGATCAACAAATAATCCAGGTGACCTTTTAATTTAATTCAAAGAAAAATCTCAGGTGGATTAAAAAATCAGAGTTTTTATGATGAATCCACAGAACTCAAACTGCACAATTACAGCGCCATTTTGAGTTGAATTAAGTCTGATTACTTATTTTTATTTGAATATAAACCGCTAAAACTGTTTTGAAGCCACTGCTCGTCATTGCGCTGCAGCGGCGCGAGGCGACTGAAGTGCGTCGCGTGGCCCTGTTCGTACAGGTAAGCGCGAGACACCGGATGGGAGGAGGCGCGCGCGAGGTCAAAATGTCCGTCGAGTTCTGAGCGGCTTCAGTGATGAGATGAACCTCTTCTCGTCAGAAAGATGCTACGACGGTGTGTAAAGATGGACACCTGGACGGAAAAAAACACCTTTATCCCGGAATTCTTACATTTCATCTCAGAATTCCGACTTATTGCGTCAAAATTCTGACTTTTTATCTCAAAACTCTGATTTTTTGAATCTTAAAATTCTGACTTTACCTCAAAAGTCCGACGTATTATGTCAGAATTCTGGTGTTCATCTCAAAATTCCGACTTTTGTGTCAGAATTCGGACCTTTTTTACTCTCGGAATTCAACTTTTCATCTCAGAATTCTAACTTAATAAGTCGAATTGCCTTTATCGTAATTCTGATTTATTTCAAAATTTTATTTCAAAATTTTATTTCAAAAATTGACTTTTGGGTAATTTTTAGAATTTCAAATTTTTTATCTCAGCAGAATCACGTTTTATCTCAAAACTCTGATTTTTTGAATCTTAAAATTCTGACTTTATCTCAAAATTCTGACTTATGTCAGAATTCTGACTTTTTGTCTATGAATTCTGACTTTATCTCAGAATTCAGACTTTTTATCTCAAAATTCCTACGTATTATGTCAGAATTCTGACTTTTCATCTCAGAATTCCAACCTTTTACCTTAGAATTCCAACCTAATCAGTCAAAATTGTCTTTATTTCAAAATTCTGACTTTTTTGTGTCAGAATTCTGACCTTTACTCTCAGAATTCCAACTTTTCATCTCAGAATTCTAACTTAATAAGTAAAAATTCCTACTTTTCATTTCAGAATTCTGACTTAATCAGTCAAAATTCTGTCTTTTTATATCAAAATTCTGAAAAAGTGCCAATTTTCTCAAACCTGATTTGGATGTTCCACAGGCCACAGTGATTTCGAACTTTTTGTCTTCTTGTGCAAATTTTCTATTAACAACTTTTATTTTTAGACAAATTCTGAAGTTTGCATTAACTCACGTTGACCAGGCATATTCTCAGGTCATCAAGTTCACCTTTATTTGACTGACCAGGCTCTCCTGTTACACAGATAAAAAAAAATAAAAACAACAGATAGACAGCAGATGAGCCAGAGGACAGGTGATTTTTGGGATTTTTTGAGTCTTTGGACACAACTGTGACAATGCCTACTAATGGGGTGCTGAAGGAATATAAGCTGGTTTTAGCAGAACTGAAAACATGACGGTCCTTTTCTATTCCCATCAATTAGGAAAGCTTCCAGTCAGGCAGAGGGAAGCTTATGTTTTGAAATTTGGGGACTAAATTGATGTGCCAGGTTCATCTTTCACAGTTTGTTTACTGGAGAAAAGAGCTTGGAGGCTTGCAGCAAACAGACAAATGCATCTTTAAGAATGAGGGAACTGCTAGCTTCAATTATTTCTGGAAATGATCCAAAATAAGAAGAAAAACACGAATGCAAACATGATCACACCAGAAAACAAAGAGACAAAAAACATAAATATCTTTTGGAATGAATGTATGTGGATGAGTGTGGAGGAGTAGCATATATAATAAAAGGCAAATTTTAGTATTAGGCACATCTCGGTGCTACACCTTTGTCCCTTACAACTCAAAAAGAAAGTGTGGCATAAAAACAGTCATGAGTGTACAACGAAATCCAGAATCATACAACAGATGGGCACAAACACAGCTGCCTGATGGGTAACGCAGTAACAAGATGTCCATGATAGAGGTACATGGCACAGAGAGGTGAAAGGTTAGAGGTCAACCACAGGGTCTCAGAAGGGGTGCTCGGAGACAAATATTGTGAGGCGAATGATGGAACTGCCTCGGAAGTTGATGACGTTGTTGACCGTAACCATTTCCAGGTCTAGGATGATTGTCTTTGGCCCTCTGATGGGTCGAGCCAGAACCAGCGTGGCACTGACATTGCTGGTTTGCTGTGGGAAACAGAAATCACATCACTAACAACAGCAGCAGCACACTTTCTGTTTGTTCAGCTCTAGCACAGTTACTATACAAAAGTAACTAGATTTTGGCAGACAGATGCCTTAAGACTGGCTGAAACAGCCATCAACAAACTCACAACCCCCTCTTATGGCAGTAGTCAGTAAGTACACAAATGACTGCTAAACTGTCATTTGTGTAGGCTTTCAGTCGTCCAGGGGCGTATCCCAAAAGCATAGTTGCTAACTACATTGTCACCTTGAAACTGTTTGTTGGTTAACACTGCCATTCAACAAGTCGTCAACAAGACGTTACAAGCCAAGGTGTGAATCAATGTGTGAATCATCAAGGTCACCTTGAGCCCAGGTGTGAACCATTTTTGGACCCAAAATGCCCATTTTGGACAGAGAAAGCAGATGTTTTTTTGTTTTTAGTGTTTTGAAACAGTGGAAGGTCTGTACTGTACTGTTGTGAATAAATTTAGCTGAAAAACGTACCCTTTCCATCCTAAAAACGTGACTTTCTTGAGGTGAGGAATTCAATTCCAGCAGAATGTTAAAAGTTTCTGTTTTGACCGCTCTACTACAATATTTACGGTAAATCCACTGGTTGACTAGCGTGAAGATATTTCTCCGGAATCCATCTTCGTCTCCCGAGTTCAGTTAACCTAACGCAGGTAGGCTATCTGTGTGGCTGCGAATGCAGCGTAGGCTACCGTAAACACGAACATAGCCGCGACCGCACCAAGCGTCTGTGAGTGCTACGTCGATGGTCAACTTCAAAGGCAGATTTCTCCGTTTCTCACTTGGCGTGACAGGAGAAACCCGACTCCTTTGAATGTTGATATCTCAGTCATATGTCGTCCCATTCATTCAATATAGGTATCGTTTTGAAGCTTGATTTATGCCCTTTCATGAAAACATCATAACTCAATTTTGAAAATTTGCGACTGGTTTTGCCATGGAGGGTTACATATATCTCCAACTAGACCAATGATTTGAGTGTGACCCTAATCACCCTCATGGTGGCAGATTTGGCCAACAATCCACAAAAAGGCTCTCACCTGGACTCAGATGACCATACGGGCCAGTGGACAGAAGCCTTGTGAATTAGAGGTGAAACATTTTACAAGAACCAAAAAAGATCCACTCCAGTTGTGTTTGACTCGGGCTCTCAAGACAAAAATTGGGATGATGTAATTTCACCATTTCGCAGCAGTTTGTGGCACTTGCTAACTTTTACCAGGAGAGGGGGCCGTAAGCATGGTATAAGAAAGTATAGGTGGGACTCACTCGCATATAAAACTCTCGTCCCTCGTTGCCGGATTTGATCTGGAAGATGTAGAACGCCCCGGGGTAGCGCGTGGTGGCCTGCATCTGAAAAATGTCTGCAGGGACACTCCGACCAGAGGACAAGTCCATGTGGCGGTAAAGAATAGTGAAGGGTCTGTTTCGACAGGCAGGGTTCTCGGCAGAACACATGCATTGACTAAAAGAGAGCGAGAGAGAGAGAGAGAGAGAGAGAGATATCAAAAATAAAGTTAATTACAAACTTTTTACTTTTTAAAATTGCAATTGAAATACATGTTTAACAAATCGGCTGATGCATATTTCAGACTCACTTGTCACTGAGTTCGATATATGGTGGTTCACATGAGAGTGGGTCCAGACATGTGTACCCTCCCTGGAAATTGAAACACACTTGCGATGCTGTACACGTGTTGTTACCAGTGTCACACTCATTGAGGTCTTCAAAATAACAGACAACAGTCAGGGGTCAGTATTCACATCCATCATTATTATCATCGTTTTCATAAATATGACACTAACCTGCTAATTCAAAAATAAATAATGGAGAGAAGATAATTTAGCTGATCACACTGGAATAATATTATACTTAGCAAGCGACTGTGCAGGTGCAAGGTACAGGTGTGGGGTACGGGACTGGGGACAGGTGTGTGGTTCGGAGGCAGATGTCACGACAGATGTTGGGTGCAAAGCAGGATTCAGATGTGATGTAAAAGGAGTAAGATATAGGTGTGGATTACAGGTGTGGAGGCGCATTTTGCAGGTGTGATTATCACGTGTGGTTGCAGGTGTGGAATAAAAGCGTAATAATATTGCGATATTTTATCGCTATATTGCGATAAACAATATGTATCTGGATAAATTATCAGTTTTTGGGAGAGAACTACATTTCCCACAATCCCCACTCATAACTCTGAAAATATCAAGTAAACTGCTTTATTGTGAGTAGAATGCTGGTTGTTGTTATTTATCAGCTAAAATACAAGTTTTGTCTGTAATAAAGAGAAGATTTGACTTAACTAGAGCATTTTTGATAGTGATCCCAGCATCTGTTCTCTCCGAACATCCTTTATGCGTGATTTCATAGGGTTCCCAATATGTTCCATAAAGGACCAAATGTGAACGTTATCCGGCAGGCCAAAGCGGGACATTCTGGGAACGTCTGATTAACATCCTCATTCAGAACGTCACACAGGAACATAATGAGAACATTCCGGTAACATCTCACAGAGGACAATATGAATGGAACTCTTAGAGCAGCGTTTCTCAATCCCAGTCCTCGCGGCCCACCGCTCTGCACATATTCAGTATTTCCTGCACTGTCGCACACTGGTCCTACGTTGCTAATTAGCTAATCAGTAGCATCAGCTGTGCTATGGGTCGAATCTGTGCAGAGCGGTGGTCCGTGAGGACTGGGATTGAGAAACGCTGTCTTAGAGAACTTCGCAAATGTCCCATAACGGTGCGGAGAAGGTTCCCTGTTTGCTACGATGGCATTCCACATGAGAGTTACTCACAAACAGCGCATTTACATCTCGAAGAACATCATTTATACGTTTTTACACGTTTACTTCAGGTTGTGTGCACAGAATAAGGGCCTGTGTCCACCAAACATGTTATTTCCGCTGGCAGCGCCTATTTTAATACAAATCCTATGAGCTTCAAAGCGCTAAGGGGTGGAGACGTTTTTTGTCGCATTTTGGACCGATGAAATCCGTACAACTCTTATAACAGCACTGCGTTCGTCAGTGTCACTTCTCTCCTGCCAGCCAATCAAAATCGTGGAAGGGGCGAGGCATACACTGTCAAGAACTCACTACAAATGGCGGCGTATTTCAATTTCATGCATCCAATCTCATCTCGAAGGTATGTGAGAATCTATTACAAACGCTGCCACTAATGCGAAGATACGATTTCTCTCCATCTTGTCGGCTAAACTAGAAACACGTTGAAATAGGAGCACAGAGTGTTCTAGATGGGTGGGGGAGTGAGCTGTCTGCTTTCTGAGGATTTGTACTCGACGTTCACAATGTAGTCTTTTACTACTAGATGTGTGCGCTACCTTCACAGCTCCTTCCATCTTCGAAGACGTAATAGCCGGGAGGACACACACACGTGAACGATCCTGGAGTGTTTATACATGTGTGCTGACAGAGGAAGTCTGAGAAACTGCACTCATCCAAGTCTGAAGAAGGAAGAGACGGTATGAGAAAAACACACACACACACACACACACTCACCTGGATCTCTGGATCTAACAAACAAAAAATGATAAAATGATAATAAATCCTTCCAGAATTTATAAACCACCGATTTATAAACATTTTACTATTCATTAATCTTAGAGCTTTCGTCTTTTGTCTGCTTTCTCAATCATTTCATCCATTCTTCTTCCTGTTTACTATCATTTTTCGTTACTACCGCCACTTATCCTTCCACGTCCTTAGCTAACCCCTTTCGCAACTGGCTGGGCTCATTCTTTTATGCCCACGCTCTGATCTTTCACCGCATCCTTCACTTTTTCTTCCGTTCACCGTTGCAGGTGGCTCCGTCGGCAGCAAGTTCGAATCCTTCGTCGCAGTTACACATGAAGGAGCCGTACGTGTTCAGACAGCCGTGAGAGCAGGGGCTGGTCTCACACTCGTCTATATCTGCAATGAAATGTGGTGAAAAATGAAATTTAAGAAAATTTGGTGTTTTTGTACTGCTGCTTTAAGTCGGTGAGTGATTATTTGTCATTGTGAACACACCACAGCGCAGCACCCAGTGCACCACAGTGAAATGTGATCTCTGCATTTGACCCATCTGTAACGGAGCAGTGGGCAGCAGTTTTTGGCAGTGCTTGGGGACGGTACCTTGCTCGTAAGTACCTCAGTGGTACCTTTACCACTCTAGTTTAGGCAGACAAGCAATATGCAAGTCCGATTTTTGCAAATTATGTACCGTTGGGTTTGGAAATATAGGTTTTAATCTGTAATGTAAGGGTGTTTTCACACTTGGTCCGTTTCAGCCCTTAAAGCAAACTCAAATTGATAAGGCAGCATTTTTTACGTATATGTGAACACACCAAACAAACTCAGACCCCTCTGAAACGAAACGAACTGAGACCACATCGGGAGGTGGTCTCACTCCAGTTTGCTTTAAGTCCACGGCACGGGTCGTTTAACTCGCGCCTTCCGAACACAAAGTGCTCCTGGTTCGCTTTGACAATTTTTGTTTAAAGTGAAAACTACCCAGAATGCAAAGCATGAAAGGTCTGAGAGCTCCATAAGAATTAAGTATGAACAGAAAAAGGACTGAGGCCCCATCTGAGCTGAAGTGGAGCAGAAAGAGAAGCGAGTCCCCTTTCACATGAACTCACAGTGTGAACATCAGAAGAACCAAGTTCCCTTTCTGTTGGTCCACTTTTTGGACCACTTCTAGAGGACTGAGTTCGGTTCCTTTAGGGTGTTTTCACATATAGTCAGTCCTCTTTAAAGGAACCGAACCCAGTCCTCTAGAAGTGGTCCAAAAAGTGGACTAATCGATCTGAGTTCGCTTTGAGGGCTGAACCGGACCAAGTGTGAAAACACTAAGTCAGACCTGGAGGCAGGTTATAAGGTGAGAAGACAATAAGGGAAAACAGTGCTGGACATTTTAAAAATGAGTAAAAACGTTTGGGGGCAGTAACGGTTAGGGCGTTCGCCCCATTATTTGAAGGTCGTCAGTTCAGATCCCAGTAAAACTGAGTTCGGGACAAGACCACCTAAACCAAGAGCGAGACAAGACCAAGACCAGAGTGTGTCAAGACCAAGACTCTGAAGGGCCAAGACTGAGATGAGAGCGAGACCAGGGCAAGGCGAGACCGAGTTCTCTTTGTCCGAGTCCAAGACAAGACCAAGACTTTTAAAAATCGAGTACTACAACACTAGGTACTAATGAGGAGCAAGGTACCGTCCCCAGGCACTGCTCCCCGGGCGCTGCCCATGTTAGCTGCCCACTGCTCCTTCACGGATGGCTCAAATGCAGGGGTCACAGTTGGTTGTGGTGCACTGTGTGCTGTGCTGCGTTCACAATGACGAAATACTCGCTCACTTTCAGCTAGAAAACAATAAATGTGTTCTTTATTGTGTGCGTACCTTGACATGTTCTACTGTCTGTGTTGAGATTAAATCCTGGATTACAGGAACAGGAATAAGATCCCGGCAGGTTGGCACACAGCTGCTGGCAGTAACCGTATCTACACTCGTCGATATCTGGACGCGAGATGACAGAAAGATTCAAACGGAGAAAACCAAAAGACAAACACACGGATTAATGTCCCAATCGTAACGATCCCAGATTAAACAAGCGGACAGAAACGACCCAAACAGCTGACACGAGATGTTCAAATAAGGCCTAATCTCCTGTAATCACGCCTCTCAGGACTCTCCAGTCTTTCTTCACGAGTACAGCTGTGTTATAAGAGTCGTTTCTCACTAACTATAAGCATGTCCAAACAGAGACGGGGAAATCTCATACGAGCCTTTTGTGATAAAGATATAACATCTTGTGCTCCGTCTAGACAGACTTGTTTCCCATGACTTCATCATGTAGTTATCTTATGTGTGTAGTAAACGTGTAGTTATCTTTTTATTTGTATGGTTTGTAACGCTCATTTATGTTAGAAATGTCGACTCTATGCATCACCTCACAAAAAAGCTTGGAAAACATCCTATAAATCTTCATTTGAACTCTTTTATTACATATTTTAAAGGATCGCTAATAGTTAGGGAAGCACGATAATATCAGAATCATATCGGCATCGGACCGACGCTTACATTTGCACGATATTTTCAGCCGCATTTATTGTACGTGGGAAGGGTAGCGGTCGTGCCAGGCATGTCCATAGTCCGCGGTGGGTTTTATACGACCCACGCCTTCTGTCCTAAAATGTATGGCCTTATTTTGTGCCAAAATTCTGAGCACGCAGTGGCACGTTCACAAGCAAAATCTCTTGTCTTTACGCTGTCGAATGTGAGCTCACACATGAGCTGTGTCCCGAGCCGCGTACTACCGCACTTAATAGTATGGTCTTATCATACTTTTCAATGTGGCAGTATGCATCTCAGGAAATAGCCAGGGTTGTAGCTTAATGGCTCTCTACAGACTAGGTAATGCACATGGAGTGTCACACGCGGCCTATTTGATTTGGTACACTACATAGGGCGGGAGGTGACTTTTTCTTGAAATGTTGTGCACTACTCCGGAAATGCTCTCACTGTGTTTGAAATATCAATGTTATGGCGCTATAATTCTGAGCATGCAGTGGAACTCGGGTGAGCAAAATCTTGTCTTTACGCCCGCAACTCTGCCTGCGCTCGCGCCTGACTCCGCCTTCCTCATTTATCGGCATCTGTATCAGTATCTGCAGATGTGAGCATGAAAATGTCGGACATCAACATCGGCCAATAATTCCTTATCGTGCGTCACTACTAATAGTAATAGTTGCTTGGATGAAGAGCATTTTTAGATATTTTTCCGTTTTTTTATATATTTTTTGCATGTGCACCTGTTTTGCACATTATTTGTTTAACTATTTTCATTTCTGTTTTGTTGCCTGTTATGGATGTAGTTTGTATTTTACATTTCATTATCATATTGTTTAACATCTTCAACTTTTATCTGGAAAAAGTGCTTAATAAATCGATTTTACTTACTTATACCTTTCACATTTTCTGATGTTTTGGTCCCGGTACTCACCCTGGCATTGGCCTGCCACCAGCCAGTAGCCCTCGGTACAGGAGCAGGTGTAGCCGCCCGCTGTGTTAATGCACACCTGTGTTGGGTTACACTGATGGGACGCTGCCTCACACTCATCGATGTCTGCAAGTGAAATGAGGAAACATGCAATAAGAAGGATTTTCTGTAATCAGCAATAAAATCTACAGCTTGCACTCTGCTTGCTGTAATGTATAATTATTCCAATATGATTAAAATATTTTTATATTTTTATTTTGGGCTTAATGTAAAATTACATTTCATCAAATTCGACTTAATTAACCTTCATTTTTATGACTATGCACTCTACAGACCTGGCTACCTGCATGAACAGCCCAACAACCGTTATTTCTTTCAATTATCCTGATACAGCACACACCCCACACCAACAAACATGACGAAACCAGAGAGATCAGACAAACGTTAAAAAGCATTTTCTGAAGTCAAACAGGTCTAATGAGAACGATGAACAGTCTGACGTCGCCAAGATCAAATGTAAATTGTGAGTTTTCAGGCCAAATTGATGAGCAAAATTACCTGGGTTATTTTTTTTGCATTTGGTTAAAAAGATTAAAATGATGTTCTACTACATTTATTCATTAATTCATTATCCGAAACGCTTAATATCACCCGGGGCTGCTACCGCGATGTTCTTTTTAACTTGAATTTTTATGCTGTAGCCAGAAAATCACGAAGCAATGTTGTTATGATATAATGTAGGGGTTTCTGTTTCTGTCCCAGGGATCACTACTCAAAGTGAGTGTCGGGGTAGAATTTTTGTATTACTTTTTAGATATTTGCATTAAATTCATTACTCATAAAATCATGAAAATGTTTTGAAAAATGAAAAAAAAAAATTTAATTTCAAAACTGTATCGCACGTCAGGGTGGCAGGGTGGCGCAGTGGTTAGCGTTGCCGCCTCACAGCGAGAAGGTCCTGGGTTTGAACCCCGGGGACGGCTGTAGGGTCTTTCTGTGTGGAGTTTGCGGGGGTTTTATCTGGGTGCTCCCATTTCCTCCCGCAGTCCAAAGGCATGCGATATAAATTGACCCCGTAATGTGTGAGTGTGTGTGTGTGTGTGTGCCCCGTGGTGTGTTGGCAGAGTTGTTCCCCGCCTTGTGCCCGTAAGTTCCCGGGATAGGCTCCGGTCCCCCCGCGACCCCAGTTGAGATTAAGCGGTTCAGATAATGAATGAACGAATGAATGAATGTATTGCATGTCACGGACAACCTGCAACTAGGGGGAAGCAGGAAAACCTGTGTTATAAACGATTACGGTATGCCACTGCATCGATGCGGAATCGTCCACGTCTGCGTTGTGATGCATGGATTATGCGACGCCTCTCTCTTTAACTGCATTGCCTTTTACATTCCTGCTTGTTTCTTTCTTGTCCAAAGCTCATGAGTACCTTGAGGTTCGAGCTCATGAGGTTTGCTGATCTTGAGTTTTGGATTTGTCACGATAATTCATGTTTGTCATTATCCTTGATCTTTGCCTGTATTCTAAGGCCACAATTTTGGATTACCAAAACGTTCTGTTTACTTGCTCTAGGCTGTGGGTCAAAATGAGGCCTCTGTACCTTCGCCCACAACTTTGGCAAACGCTGACCGGTTTTCAAAAACTGTTGCTTTCAGCATAAAATTTGCCACAACTTTTGCAACTCTAGCATGTTTGCTGAACATCATGTTGCATTCAGAATTAACTTGGTAACAAAGTGATTATTATATTGCCCAGAACGCCTTAAAAATGTAGCTACAATACCTTATAAAGTGACTATCATAAAGCTATGATATATTTTTAATATTGACAGTACGTGGCAACTTTAACAGTGAACAATAAAATGCCAATTTGGGATGAAAATCTGAAATTGATAATGTTTAAAATCCCTTCTCTGGTGCAGGTGCAACAGGACGATTGTGTTGTCACCGATGCTTTGCAGTGGGCAGCTTTTTGTGGAGGCAGTGCTTGGGGACGGTACCTTGCTCATGAGTACCTCAGTGGTACCTTTACTCGTCCAGGGCGTGAACCGCCGACCTTCTGATCACGGGGTAAACTCTTACTGTTGCACTAAAAACGGCCGAGCTGATTATTGGGGCAGATATTAGGCATTTTGTCAATTATTGGTGTCGATGTTTCATTTAGACCCTCACTGATATTAAATAATTACAAGGTTCGCTACAGTGGTTCTACTGCCGTCTCGTCTCTCTGTGCCGTTTGCTCTTGAGCTCACTGCTTTATTCAATGCCCCGCTCACAACAGTCTCTGATTGGCTATACGGCACACGAGTGGTAGCCAATCAGCACTGAAGCCTTGTCGTCACTCACACCACACTCACACACGAGCGCAGCATGAAGCTCTGAGAAGGAGAAGTGGAGAGAGGGGAGTTTCAGCTGAGCTTGGGGTTTGTGAAATGAGTTTTTTTTTGCATATCAGTTCAAAATATCCGTTATTATCACCGTTATCTAGCAATAATCGATATCGATATCGGCAAATAAAAATAATTTGCATTCTGATGTTACAAAGGTGCAAAAAAGACGGCGAAACCGTTCAGCCATGTTGATGGTAAACAACGATGCTGACGTCACAAGCCAAAACTTGAACACACTGCCACGCTAATTCTTGCTGGTACTGCAACTCGCGCGGGTGTCGCGTTAATTTCTGACGACGTGCTCAGCGGACGCGTTTAAAGAACGCGTGGCAGCCATGACGCGTGCACGTAAGTGTTCTGAGCGTTAAGTAAATCTCGGCCTTTAGACGTATAATAAATGCGACATCACATATCGGCTGAAAATATCGAGCAAATATAGGCATCGGTCCGATTCCGATATGATTCTGATATTATCGTGCATCCCTATATATAATGTATAATAGGTGATAGACCAGATGAACGTTTGTGTACAGGTTATGATAGTTATAATCATGAAAAAGCTAGGGTTAGCCAAATTTGGCTCTTCACGTCTGCCGGAGTGGGACCCCCGAGTGGCCAATCGCACTCCTTCTAACTGACTTTACACAGATTTTCTGTCAAAGATAAACACCAGAGCGCTGTAACTACCTCGATATCGTCCAACAGTGTCATGCAGGTCACATCCATCACTGTTAACATTTTTAAACATCCATTAAAAAGTCTCCCACGGTTTCAGCTACATCACCTTTCTAATCACAAACAGCCATCTTAAACTAACAGCCTTATGCAACGTGCAACGCTGTTCCCAAAGTAGTACTGGAGTCAAATCTCTCTCTCTCTCTCTTTCTCATGTCACTTTGTCTCAAAAATCCAGCATATGCCCTTATGTGGATATCGCAAACGCTGAAACGACCAAAAACTACACATTCGCTTCTCAGACAGTGATGTCACACACTTAAAAAAAGCAAAGTGTGCGTGTGTGAGAGAGAAGGGGGGGTTGGGTGTGTTAAACTCAAGATAATTACTCTCATTTATTTGGAGTCCGATAACCGCCAGCGTGTGGAGTGGGGCCCGGCTCAACTGCCAGGTCTTAACGTCTCGTCCAGTCGTGGTCTTGTTTCGGAAAAGGGCTGCATTCCAAAATCGAATCCCAGGCCAGCACCTGCTAACGCTCACGGAGGACGGCGGGTGCGGCATGTGGGCTACACGTGCGCCACAGCGGGGAGTCTGGGGGAGCAGATGTGAAGAAATTTGTGGAGAATCGGCCCGTTTTTTAAGCAGTTCAACTCAGGTCCTTATATAGACTGACTCAACAGAGCTGAACGTAACATGGCCATTATTCTCACATTGAGGAAAAGATAAAGTGAGAAACAGAGCGACCTGGGGGTATAGATTAGGGATGAAGTGGTCATTTGTGTGTGTGTGTGTGTGTGAGAGAGAGAGAGAGCAAAACGAAAGAAGGAGAAAGTACCTTAAACATCAGGAGCTACATTTCCATAAACAGAGGATTATATCTGATCTGGACCTAAAGTGAGTGATCACAGAACATACCGTTTGCGAGAAAAAGCCCAAAATTTTTAGATTCAAGTTGAAAAACTGCAAGAAAAAAAAAACATTTATAAATATAGCCGTAAGCAGCAACAAAGGGGGTCCAAGCACAAGTCACAAAAAGCAGCACAAAAGGGTCAGCACTGACCATTAGCAGTGTCTGTGAATGTGTGTAGAATAATATAGTGAAATGACATAGGAAAAGGAATTAAAGCTGCAAACAGAAATTAGTGACTTGGTAGTGAAGCTTCTTTTTTGTTGTGACAGCTTCAGTAAGTTGTGTTTATAAAGAAAGTAACCTCTAATAGCGTTCATATAAGAATTGGGTGGTTTTCGATATTTTCATGTAAACTATAAAAGCTATGTTATGACATCACATAAATTTGTCACGTTTTAGTGCCCGTAATCATAAAAGCTACTGTATGTCATGACATCACAAATTTATGTAGCAGTTTAGCACCCGTAAAATGTATATAGCGTTTTAGTGCCCGTAATCATAAAAGCTCAGTTATGACAACACATAAATTTATGTAGCAGTTAAAAGCCCGTAAAAATGTATGTAGCATTTTAGTGCCTGTAATTATAAAAGCTCAGTTATGACAACACATACATTTATGTAGCGTTTTAGCGCCCGCAATTATAAAAACTCTGTTATGACATCACATAAATTTAAGTAGCATTTTAGTGCCCCAGACGTCAAAACGTGTTTTCCTTTGCTATAGTGCCAATTTTTGGCCTATGCCGAGATGCACACCAGTCCTACCTACCCTGAAAATTTCAGCTTTCTGGAACTATCAGTTTTGTAGTAGCAAAAAAAAAAATAAAATAAAAATAATAATAATAATAACAATAAAGAGGAAGAAGAAGAAACAGAACAGTTACAAGAGGGGTTGATAGACACTTTGTGCTTGGACCCCTAATAATCTAAAGAAAGTTCAGAAGGAATCGGCCCATTTTTGAGAAGCTCAGGTCCTTATATAGATCGACTCAGAAGCTGAACTTAACACAGTCATTTTCCCTAAATTAAGTGGTAAACTGGATCTGATCTAGACGTGAACCTAAAGCGAGGGAACGCAGAATATACAATCACTGACTCTGTTCCAAGTTACAGTTTGGGTTACAGTACGTGAAAATTTGGCACTACATTCCAGCGACTTAAACACGGCAAAGACACTGTTGGTGCCAAAGATTAAACAGCCCTGTATCTCAAAAAGTGTTTTACAAATAAAGAGATTACAGTTAAAAGAAGGACAGTCAGAAGTCATTACACAACACCGCCGTCTTTACGTTACATGTCCCTGGTGGGTCTGATTAGTCAAGCAACACTTTGGTGAAGTTTGAAGTGGAGAATGCTGTAGAAGGTGGAGTGTGAGTGTGTAGCTTGGTTGTGTAGTTATAGCCAGGAAAACTACACAGTACAACATAGCGAGGATGATCAAGGTCTTAGAATTGGCATTAAGCTGGGTAATGGGTTAATGTGGTGAAATGTAAAACATTCTGCAGATGGCACAAGTGCTACCACATACATTAGGGCAAGAATAGTACATATATAAAATAATTAAATAAAAATAACTGGAGCTGGGGAAGGGGGAAATAATTAAATTAATGTTGTAAATTTACAAGAAAAAATCTGATATTTTCTGACATTGTCATAAATTTGTCACAAAAAAAGCCCAAATCTCCGAAATTAAAGATTTACAAAGAAATAACTTGGATAAATTTGCAAGATTTAAAAATTTCTGAGATTACAAATATAAATTAACAAGAAAAATGTAAAAAAAAATCTGCAATTCTCTAATTAAAGTTGTAAATTTCCTATATCCGACAAAATGAGATATTCTTTGACATTCTAAAGTCATAGATTTGTGGGAATAGCTAAAATTTCTGAAGTCATACATTTACAAGAAAATACGTGTATATTTTCTGACATTGTAAAGTCGTAAAATTTGTAACTTTATTTGCTGATATTTATACTTTTCTCCCTCAAATATATGACTTAACAAAGCAAATATCCAAATTTCTTATATTTTTCTCAGAATTTTGCCCAGTCCTTCATCTCCAGTTAATTTAAAAAAATCTACAATAGCCTTAATATGTGATAAAGTAAACAGAGCTCAGAAATGAATTAGCGAACTCATATTTGTGTTAGAAAAGGGAATTCACCAAACTATGCTTGACTTTGGCCCAGCGGGAGCAGAGGTGGAGAAGTCTACATCAATACGTTGAACATAACATATGCTCACAGGACAGATCAAGAATTCAGATCAGTCCAGCGGAATTTCTTTTGATGCCAACCAAAATATATGATCAGGAAGCGTCTTCCAAGTTCTTTGATATTTGCTCCACCCTAAAGAGATGCTCTCTGACTTTCTGAGGAGTATAGACTTTGGATGATGCACAAAAATACAACACTTTGTCCACAATTTGGATTGTAAATGACAGTTTCGTCCTGATGTGGGATTATATTGACTTAACAGACGACGATTTGAGGTCTGCCGATATCACAGTCCACTACGATGTGATTTTTATTTGATTCAATTCAGAAGCCAGCGATCGATGTGAGACAAAATCATATGCGGATTTAACACCATCACTTGCATTCCTATTAAGTCACAATCAAATGATCAATCCTGCTAGAAGCACATCAAGTTTAAGGCACATTCTCACGCCCGTAGTCCCAGGACAGGCTCCGGTCCCCACCACCCCGATGTGGATGAAGCAGCTTAGATAATGAATAAATAAATGAATTTTTCTCTTGCATTCAGAATTTATTATTTTTTTTATTTGCACTACATATTTGTTACACTGTGGACCCTGAGCTTCGCCATTTCGTCTCACTGTACACTAGAGGTGTGAACCTTCACTAGTCTCACGGTTATGATTACAATTATGAAAGTGATTATTTGTCATCGCGAACACACCACAGCACAGCACACAGTGCACCACAGCCAAATGTGCCCTCTGCATTTGACTCATCCGTGAAGAAGCAGTGGGCAGCTAACTTGGGCAGGCCCCGGGGAGCAGTGCTTGAGGATGGTACCTTGCTCATGAGTACCTCAGTGGTAACTTTACCAGTCCTGGAGTCGAACCGGTGACCTGTTGACACGGGGCATTAAATTAATTATTCGTAAAGATGCCCAGATCATCTGTAAATGTTTTGAAAATAAATAAAATGTAAAATAAAACCACCAGGACCACCAGGGGCAGCGGACCATGGGTCACCATTGAAAACCCCCGATATAAAAAAATATCTGTGTACAAGTCCTTAACTGTGAATGTGACAGTGAAAGAATAAAAATGGTGATCGTAGGTGAAGGTTCTCGGGAAGAGGGGTCACTTTTTGACCCACAGTGCAGTTGTAATGCCTTCACAAGCAAAAAGATTTTAGATTTTCCATTAAACTGAATCCACAATGCACATATTCAAGTTTTGTAAATGCATGCACAAACTCTGCACACTTCTCCACAACCAACAGCGTCTTTCCACAAGGTGTGTAAACTACAAGCTTCATCTAGATACAATATTATGTTGATTAAATGAATAACAATGTGATGTCTTGTGATATTACATTTACAGCATTTAGCAGATGCTCTTATCCAGAGCAACTTATATCTTCTAATTTCAGGGACAGTTCCCCTGAGAGCAACTTAGGGTTAAGGGTTTTGCTCAGGGACCCAATGTTGGTAACGTCAGAGGTCGGATTCAAACCCACAACCTCTTGGTCCAAAGGCGAGTGTCCTACCGCTAGACCACCAACACCCACTATTAGTCTTAGGGGAGTGCAAAATTTTTTAATTGAATCGAATCGTGATTCTTTCTCTGTCAATTCAAAATCGATACATAACCCTAAACCTAACCCTAACCCTAAACTACATTTGATTAAGTGTGATTTTTTTCAGTGTGTTAATCTGCCACCGTCAAATGGGAAAAGCAACTTCAAACAGTAATCTGGAAACAAATTCATCTATTTATTAAATCGTGAATCATTTATGAACAGTAAATTCGATTTTGAATTGAATTGTGAGGCCAAGAATAGCCCTAATAAGTCTGCTAGGAGATAACTGTTTATTCAAATCAAGTCCAAGCGATCAATATAGAGAATATCACACGCTGTTTTGACACAATCGCTTCCATTCATATCAAAACACAAAAAAACTGACTAAAATATCATTTGATGTTACTGAGCTCAGACTCACAGTCGCTTGTGTTATGGTGCATAATAAAAGTTGTAAAGAAATCTGCACGCTGATGACAGTATGTTTATTTTGGAGCAATGCTGTGGGCTCATTGATCATTAAATCGATGTATTACTGTAGATCAAGACACCCCTACTTTCCACACACACACACACACACACACACACAAGGTCACTCAGTCTCCATGCCGGAAGACCAGACCCGCCTATGGGAACTCTCATTCAACATCTGATGACCTCAGAGTTGGCACGGGGCAACCCCATGTACTAAAATAGCACCGCTTTTTCGTGGCGAAACCAAACAAGGCTTAAAGAATCCAGACGTCTGAGACTTTTCTCCCCCAATGCCCCAAACAGGGGATTATCTGTCTCAACACTCCAGCAAGACGCTGGAGTTAAATATCTGGCTTCACTTTTCACAGATTACACCAGTTCCAGTTGATTTCAGGGGAATGCAGCTTTTGCCCTGTGGGGTTTCTCCGCTCTCTGGAAATGAATGGTGTTTGCGAGAAAGAGTGAGAGAGAGTATAGACAGAAAAATAGAGAGAGAGAGAGAGAGAGAGATGCATGTATCTTTTAATGGCGTGTCTCTTGTGGACACGACAGGCCACAAATTTAAGAAAAGCGACCCTAAAAGACACCGGTGGACAACTGGAGAACACATTTCGGACTGGCATCCTTTCCTCAGGAAACTGCAGATTCTATAAATACAGCACATAGTCTGGAGCACTTAAATACGATTTATTCACCGCTTATTACTACTAAAGTGGGTTTCACAAAAAACTCTCAGGCCTAACCCGACTCCTTGGCATCAACGTAATAGTGAAAGTGTTGCATCACAGCACACTGAAGTAAGCCGAGTGCGTTTAAAAAGCAGATATTTACTCTTAGTCAAAGTGTAGGTTGTACAAATTTTATAAAACCACACCTACAATTCAAGCTTTTCATCTCTAGAGTTCAACACAAGTTTTATCAGATTCATCCCAAGATTTCTGTGGAAGCTTTTTCCGATACATTATTCCTCTCAGGTCGTAAAACAAGAACTTGGCTGGCGAATTACATTTTGATTGTCCAGCACAATAGAGGAAACGTTGCGATCTGTGAAGGAATGTATTTGAAAAAAACTCTCCCGTCGGAGGGTGATACCTCTGCGCTGCGTACAGCAAATTCTGAGAAATAACTTGCGTTTAGCAATATAGATCAGGACATTTTGTGGCTCTGGGAAGACGGATGAGTCAGTCGGACCGCGAGTCCCTCTGCTAAAGTCTTTAGGTTGATATTCCGGCTTACCACGCGCCCACAGACCACCGCAGACACAAGCAAATTATAGCCTGCCACTTTATCGTGTCTGTGCTCTGTCTGAGACCCCAGAGGTCATGTGACCCCCTAAAACACGCAGAGATCAGAACCTAACGCCACAATGCGCCCTGGACTAAACTCGAGCAGCATCACACAGCCTCAGACTTGCAGTTTTCTTCGGTGTCGACCAATTATTGTTGACTGGGGCAATCATTAGTGGCCGAAATGAGGCATTTTGCAGATTACCGGTATTGGCGTTTAATTTTGACCATCACCAATATAAAGTAATTACAAGGTGTGCTATTGAGGCTCCACTGCCGTCTCTTCTCTCTGTGCCGTTTGCTCTCGACTCGCTGCTTCATTTAATGTCCTGCCCAAACAGTCTCTGATTGGCTAAATGTCACACGAGGTCTAGGTTAAGTGGAGAACGCGCTGAGCAGCTTTGCTTTCTTCACCTCAACCTGCTGCTGCTTAATTTGGAATACTAAAAGTTAAAGTTTCAAATGTAAGTATGTTGAATTTGACTGCAGTACCAGTTTTGGTCACAGTCTTACATATATCTTACAATCTTACAATATTATTTAAAATTAATTTAATAAGTAGAAGGTTTACGTATTTATAAACAATTAAGTTATTTAAATAAAGTTTTGTGCTGGTGTTTGTAAAAATAAAAAATTTGGTCAAGATTCTTTTTTTTTTGCATATCGGTTCCAAATATCAGTCATCGGCCCCGTTAACTAGCAATAATCAGTGACAATATCGGCCATGAAAAAACAATATTGGTCGACCTCAACTCAGTAAAACCCCTTACTACCTTGTATCATAAGTTCAAAAAACTGAAGATTAGATCAACTGATGCAAAATCAATGGATACAGATGCAGGTGATGTGCTTCACAAGCATCCACAGTCAAATCTGGAGTAGTGTTAGAAGTCATACTCTTTAATACTACACTTACTACTTATTAATTTGCATTATTTGAGTCATATTAGTAATTATGGCCTTTAAATGGTGTTCAAAAGTAGACAAAGAAGATTTCTGACTTTGTAATGGAAGCACTTAATCAATCTGGTATTTCTTGCACAAGTTACAACATGTAAGTTTAAAAAGCTTACAAACTACACTTTTATATATAGTTTATAACAACATATAGCAACACAAATGTAACAAAAGTCTCTAATACATGAAGGGCAGATGCAGACAATGTAAATGCATACAAAGCACAGACCTCAAATCTGCAAATCTCAACCCGTATCTAAACCTTTAAACAGTCACAATTTGCTTCCAACCTACTCACCGACACACGTGCCGTCCTCTCCGAGCGTGTATCCAAGCAGACACGGCACGGAAGAGCGGCTCACGATGGGGTAACTGGGGCCGGGGCCGACGGGGGCCGGAGGGGGGAACTGCTCGGGCAAGCCCAGTGACGTGTCCGGGTAGGAGGGTTCGGGGTAGACGGGGCGCTCGGGTCGGGCGAAGGGCTGCGAGTACATGCCCCGAGGGATGCAGAGGTAACCCCCGTTTTGGTTTACACATCGCATGTCGCCACGGCAGGCATCTGCCAACGTCCGACACTCATCAACATCTGAAAAATATACGATGTCAAAGATCAGCTCCTCAAGGAATTTTTACATGATGTTTATTGTAAAGTACATTGTCACGTAGGAGGACTGTAGTTTGGTGGTTGGTTTTAAGACCACTATATATATATATATATATATCTTTATATGTTTGCACATGTTGCAATAAACAACTGAACCTATGGTTTTATTGTCCAAGCAAAATGGCTAGGAGCATACATATACATTTACATATACAATACAAACATTTACAGCATTTTGTAGACGCTCTTATCCAGAGCAACTTTTATTCCCTAACTTCAGGGACAGTCTCCCTGGAGCAGCTTAAGGGTTAAGGGTCTTGCTCAAGGACCCAAAGATGGTAGTGCTGGACGTAGGATTTGAACCCACAACCTCCTGGTCCAAAGGTGAATGTCCTAACCGGTAGACAACCACCACCTACACATACAGGATTGTACTATATATTTTATATATATATATATATATATATATACTGTCTCTTATACACATCTGAAGACAAGCACTGACGACATGATCACCAAGGATCGCCATAGTCCATGCTATATATATATATATATATATATATAATATATATATATATATATATATATATATATATAAAATGTTGTGACCTTTGGACATACTAACCAACACACTGCCTGGAACGGCGATCATAGATGAAACCCTCCGAGCATACCTGCGGAGACAGAAAAGCTGTCGGACACGAAAAGAAAACTGGAGCGGTTTTGTTAAATTGAACGTTGTTTATGTGGGAAGCCACGAGCATGATGGAGCGATTCAAAAACAAGCCTGTTGCAACATACACATAACCGTGCCAGGCCTGAATGAAAGCCGACAAGAAGAGAGAGGAGAGAGACATATAAAGAAGGCCAGACATACCTGACTCTTTGCGGACTGAATGCAGCAAAATACAATGAACAAAGCTGTCAACATTCTGGAAAAGGACAAACATTATGCAAAGATTATCTAAAAATGGCTCCAAATGGTTATCCATTTAATGACTCAACTACATGAAAGCTTCATAACTATAGGGCTGCAAAATATCATCAAAAACTATGTTTACTGTTTTCTACAGAAACTCTCTTTTCTATCAGTTTTATATATAAAATGTAACATTTTACAATATGCTGACAATTAATAATAACATACACATACTATGTTAAATCCACAATATATGATACATACAAAATCTGTATATGCTCTATATGTTTTAATACATTCTAAGCATACTGTCATAGCTTAATTTAAACAAATTTAAACTGATCATTAACAAATGAATACAGGTTTGACTTCACCATGCATTACTCACACATGGTGAAAATATTTTGTTGCATAAGCAGTGTGCTCCATTCATTAAGGCAAAATTCATTACTAACCACTAAATTGTGTCCCTTTAAATGGCATGAACATTAGCAAAATAACTTAAATTGAATTTCTGCCAAGCAAAAACTGCAGCTACGTTTAGGCAAGAAGCAATAAAACGCGGGACAAACCTCTCTCGGGTCGAGCAGCTCCAGCCACGTAGTTGAGACAGCGTGTTTTGTGAGGGACTCGGGAGTTCTCCCGCAGGAAAGAGGCGACGCGACCGACCCGTAAATTCCTCACTAAACAGGAAAAGCGGCGCGCTCGGCTCGTGCAGGAGACCAATGCGCGCCGCCGCGCCTCCACCGCCCCGCCAGCGCCGCGGAGCCGACTCACCGAGCCGAATCACTGAACCGGAGCTGTGAATCTTCTGGAGCGTTTACGGGAAAGACGAGAGACGCGCACGCGTTCACACGGACAGACAGACAGACAGACAGACAGACAGACAGATAGATAGATAGATAGATAGATAGATAAACAGATAGTTAGACAGACAGACAGACAGATAAACAGATAGTTAGACGGACAGACAGACAGACAGACAGACAGATAGATAGATAGATAGATAGATAGATAGATAGATAGATAGACAGACAGACAGACAGATAAACAGATAGTTAGACGGACAGACAGACAGATATATAGATAGATAGATAGATAGATAGATAGATAGATAGTTAGACAGACAGACAGATAAACAGATAGACGGACAGACAGGCAGACAGACAGACAGACAGATAGATAGATAGATAGATAGATAGATAGATAGATAGATAGATAGATGGATGGATGGACAGACAGGCGGACAGAGAGAGAGAGAGAGAGAGGGACACATAGAGAGATAGACAGTTAAACCAGACAGACAAATATACAAATAGATAGACAGATAGATAGATAGATAGATAGATAGATAGATAGATAGATAGATAGATAGATAGATAAACAGATAGTTAGACAGACAAATAAACAGATAGTTAGACGGACAGACAGACAGACAGATAGACTGAGTGAAAAGCTAATCTTTTACTTGTTTTATTTCTCACACTAAAATCTGGAACATTTCTATAAAAGCATACGTGCTCAATTTTTTTTTTTTGCAATAATTAGAATAGGAAAAAAGAGTAAAATATAATTTCTGACTATTGGATAATAATTTCTGACTTTTTGGTCAACACATTAATTTGTATTGTAGATAGATAGATAGATAGATAGATAGATAGATAGATAGATAGATAGATAGATAGATAGACGGATGGACAGATGGACGGACGGACGGATGGACAGATGGCCAGAGAGAGAGAGAGAGATGGACACATAGACAGATAGACAGTTAAACCAGACAGACAAATCGATAGATAGATAGATAGATAGATAGATAGATAGATAGATAGATAGATAGATAGATAGATAGATAGATAGATAGATCAAAAGAAAGACAGACAGACAAACAGGTAGATAGACTGAGTGAAAAGCAAATCTTTTACCTGTTTTATTTCTCACACTAAAATCTGGAACATTTCTATAAAAGCATACAGGTGTTCAAAAAAATTGTTGCAATAATTAGAATAGTAAAAAAGAGTAAAACATAATTTCTGACTATTGGATAATAATTTCTGACTTTTTGATCAACACATTAATTTGTATTGTAGAGTATTGCATTCAGAAGCATAACAAGGTTAGAATATAAAGTTTTATGATTTAAGAGGATTCATAAATGCTTTCTTGCATTCATTTTTGACTCAAAAAATTGCATCATTTTTTTTACTGAGCCAAATTAAACGGCTCACTGAAAAGAGTCAGAATGCCCATCAGCACCCCTGCCAAATAGTAAGGGGGAGTGTCTTGCAAAAAAAGGCAACTGTTCATTTTTTCTTTTGGTCTGTTTGGCCCAGACCGCGGCCTGTTCAGCAATGCAAACAAATGGAGTGCTCCAGCCACAGCTGGCTTCCATCAAACCCACACAGTCTCTTTGGAAAAAATGGAGGGGAAAAAATAGGAGAAGACGAAACTGAGATGATGCGGGGTTAATTTGTACAGCTTAGCAGACTGCTCAAATTTAGGGAAGGCTACTGTCGTACTTCTCAGGTTACAGCTCTCACCTTGGAACAGATGTGCAGTCAACTGGTCCAAAGCGTGTGAGTGTGTGTCAAGAGCAGGAGGGAACACGCTGAATTATCTCAGGCAAAGAATAAGATACTTTGAGATACTGTACCTGAAAAGATTGTTCTTATATTGCAGGTGGTCAGACTGTACAGCCTGGCATTCTGTCAGCGTGAGCAAACAAACGCCAGCCTTGTGTCACTATCCTTTGAACTTTTGGTACACATTAAATCCAGTGTAAAATAAATTCAGCAACTTGTCTTTAAGACAAGATAATTGCAACACTGAAGAGCACTGAAGACCTTAATTAACAGGAACCATAAAGCAATACAATACACAAGTTGGGTGAAATGTGATTATGCAAGAAGAGTTAATGTTCATTGGATTTTTCATTCAACAACTTGTGTCGGAGACAGGTCACTGCAACATACAGCTGACACCTGCCCTTATTTCCATGTCTGTCTGCTTTGGTTCTTTTTAGCAGTTCTGACACGTTCCTCACTAAACTTTGGCAGGCGAATAAACCAGATGTGCAGTCAAGGCACACAAAACTAGTGTACTTCAGGGTGCTTCTTGGAATTCGTCTCAGGCCCAGTTAGACCAAGCTGCCTGATCGAGAGGCGTGGAACGGTCCCGTCAACAGCCCACAAAATCTTCCAAAAATTGTCAACGAGCTTCCAGACTCACTCCTTACCATTTTGTTGTTCTTAAAGCCCACTTTTGCAGTTGAAAGTGAGTGATTATTTATTTACCACAGCACACACTGCACCACAACGAAATGTGATTGCTGCATTCGACCCAACTGTGAATTTAGTTTGACGCAAATATTTGTTGACCACCTTTTTTCCATGGCTTAGACAAGATGACAAGCTAAAAATCTGGATTGTAAATCTCAGTTATGACATGATAATATATTGGTTCAATTGACAGCCATTCGATGTCTGCCGATATTACAAAGTCTGCTACGATACGATTTTGATTCGATTCAATTCAGGAACCAGTGTTCGATATGAGACAATATCAAAGTGTGAAAGTGAGTGATTATTTGTCATTGTGAACACACCACAGCACAGTGCACCACAACCAAATGTGAGCTCTGCATTTGACCCATCCATGAAGGAGCAGTGGGTAGCGCATGGGCATGGGCAGCGCCCAGGAAGCAGTGCTTGAGGACGGTGCCTTGGTCACCAGTACCTCAGTGGAACCGTTACCAGTTCTTGATTTTAACCGGCGACCTTGTGTTCACGGGGTAAACACCCTAACCATTACGCTACCAACTTCTCCAAAGTTTTCATGAAGATTCTGACATTCACCAATGTTTTCTTAGTTGAGATTTCTTTAATCACAAATCAGAGAAGAAACTGTTTCTTTTCCGTTAACAAAACCAAAGTTTTATTTAGAGATTGTTAAAGCGATTAAAGTAGAGGATCCTCAGAATAGGCAAAAAGACAAAATGGCATGTTATTGAATCTTGATAATCAATGGAGAATTCTTTTAGTCAGATTTTAAGGATTACAGATAATCTCACATCACATAAATCCATGTGAGCTAATACAAAGTGCCACAATAAACAAATCGTTTGAAGGAATGTGGGGCGTCTGGATCAGGATCAGGTGCCTCTAAGCAGGGGTTGGGTTATTATGCCTGGCTGTATTAAAGCAATTTGCATTTATTCCAAACCCTTCCTCGCATTAATCCACTCCAACTCCTCCAGTGCTCTCCCTGGGCAGGACTTTTCCAATATATTATTACAGTACAAAAAGAAAAAAATATATGTGTAACTGTATAAACTCTCTCACACACAGGCACACTATTCAGACCACAGTCACTGCAGCTGATGTCGAGGAAAAACCTCTGAACGTGCAAAGATGCCAAGAGTGACCAAAATTATTTTCACGCTTAATAGTCATTTAAAAAACACTTCAAAATGTGCCTGCTTTTGAAGCCAGATTACATTTTCTTCTCTTACATCTCTCCTTATTTATACTATGAAGTCATAAAAATAGTAGAGTTTCACACAAACAGCTTCAGCTATTTAAATATTTATTCTAAAAACATAATTAAATGATTACAATCTACCATGTAAAATGCAGGTAACCATGGTTTTGGAATGATTAATAGGTTCTACTTATACACAAGTTAAAGATACAACAGATGTTAACGCAAACCATTTAAATGTGCCAGGAATCTGACCATTTATTTGCAGGCCGAGCTAAAAACACCATATCAAACAGCCAGTCTGTTTTCCAACATTTTATTCGCGCCAGACCACGGCTTTCCCCGGCAGTTAGAAATTACAGGCCTCTTATTAGACAAGGCATTAGAAAAGCTCCAAAATGTAGCAAAGAAATTGGAATGTTATTTTACCATAAAAGTTATTTTCCCCTGTAAATGAGTCCAATGAGATATTTGTACATTGCAAATGTTTCTGAATTTATTTTATTAATATCAAAGTAACTTTATACTAAAACATTCATACACACCAATAACAGCCATAATATTATGACCAGTGTTGGGAAATAGCTATACAAGCAGAAACTCTGCTAACTACGTTTTACAGTCTTTTAACCGTACTTTTGCTACATTGCTAGCTACATTGATTTTATTTTTTACAAATAGTGATTTTGTGTGGCAAAAACTCCATAGGAACTATTATTTTTCTCACTTAGCAAAGACAGACATTTTTAACTAGCAGGTGTTTTTGATTGGTTTTGAAATAGCAGAAGTAGCATCTGATAGGCTACTGTGGCCGCTTGACACTCATGGATTAGCATCTGCGAAGATGGAATCCACCTTGGCCAAGATGGAAGCAAGAATCTGTGGCTGTAAAAACAGCTTGGTTGTAGTTCTTTGTAGCTTGTAGTGTAGCTAACTGCTATATTAAAACAGGAGCTTGACTGTAGCTTAGCCACTTTTAAGCCTAATTAGCATGTAGCTTCAAAAGCTAACAATTAAAGGTAGCTTCCTTAACACTGATTATGAATAGTGAAAAGTGGAGCACATTTACATTTACAGCATTTAGCACACTCTCTTATCCAGAGCGATGCCTGGTCATCCACGACGGTTCTTCAATCTGTAAAGACTGAAATCAACAACCAAGTCACTTATTTATCACCAGCTAAGTTACACACCTTAACAAACCCTGTTAGAAAAAGTTTGACAACACAGCACAGACAACAAGAGTACATGTTAGTAGGAAAAACAAAGTAAACAATAAGTATGAAGGTAATTAGTCGCCTAGATACTCCTTTAGGTAGGTTTTCAGATGACATTTGAAGACAGCAAGGGACTCAGCAGTTCTGATGGCAGGAGGAAGTTGGTACTTCACTGAGGAGACAACACTGCGAACAGTCTTGATGCATGTCGTCATCTTCTTTTGAGTATAAGAGGTTGGAGACGAGCAGCGTCTGATGCTCTGAGACAACGAGAACTGACACGCTGCTTGATCAGTGTTGATAAGTAAGGACGTGCAGCTCCATTCTTGGTGTTGAAGGCCAGTTTTGAGGATTTGAACCAGATGAACAAGCAGCCACAGTGAGCCAGTGCAGGTTCCGTAGTAGAGGTGTGGTATGGAGAATTTAGGAACATTGTAGTCGAGTCTCGCAGCAGCATTCTGGATCGGTTGAAGTGGTCTAGTTGTTTTCAATGGAAGTTGTAGTCATCCAACTTGGAGATGACCAGAGACTGGACGAGCAACTGTGTAGCGTCGGTGGTCAGAAAGGGACGGATCCATCTCATGTTGTAAATATGATATCAGCAGGTCATGGAAAGGTTACATAACAGTGCATAACCTATCTTCTGGTCAGGACTGAACAGAAACTGGTGAACCAGTGACAGCGTGATGGGCAGCTGAGGATTGTTGATGATCAACATGGGGAGTAAAGGATGACCTGTGTTGTCTCTTCCAATAGAAGAGTGTATCGTAGTTGAAGTTGGCAAAACTGTTAACACTGCTTCTAATAGTACGGCGTCAAAACACAGTGCGATGTAGATTGCTGTGCATGGGGCTGCACTGCTGTGCAGTGACGTTTTAATGTGCCTGTTGTCCAATTTATGTTTTGATTTTGGATCAAATGTATCGATGTAGATCAATAAATAGTTAAACGCCTATTATCAGGCTGGAGGTGGAATAAAAACACTAAAAAGTGCTTTAGGGGTTTAGAAAAACAATACAGAAATGTGAAATTCAAATAAATGACATGTTGAATAAATGTTGGGCTTCTCAGGATTTAAAAATGGTAGAAACAAAGAAAGACAAACCACACGTTTGCATATGCAGATTTATTTATTCCTGCATGATAGTAACAAACAGCATTAGTGATGCATATATGAAACCACAGGCTGTGTCCTACGCCCCAAACCATGTGTATATAAACTTCATGAACCTGTCCAGCCCTTAATGATGTTACTCCCCCCAAACTCCTGATAAAGCTAAATCAGCTAACAAATATTGCTGAGCCCACATTTCAATAAAATAGCATTTCTTTTTACATGGGCAAAACAAAGTCATTTTTCTACAATTTCCGTTTCTGCTAGCAAATTAAACCCCCTCCCAAATGGATTCTTCTTGATAAAAAATGTACAGCTAAATTTACAGACAGAACCGGAGCCTTCATACTGAACCGCGTTGTCCTGTGCAGCGTTTTTTTCTTTAATTAATATGTACACACTTTGTTTTCGGGACATGTCTTTGTCCAAGTAAAACCTTTCAAGCATGTCCAAGCATTTTAAAGAGAAGGGAAATACAAATTTAGGTACTATGTATTTATCCAGGATAGACATTCCCAGCAGAAGTCTTCAATTCAGTTGTCAAACCACAACCATCCATTAGAGCGATTACTGTAAGTGACACACCAAATGGGCAGCCATCCTGAGAACGAGAAAAAAGGCAAACGGGATAATTCCGCAAAGCCATTTGTATGGTTTTTGCAGACGTGGAAAAGGGTCTAATAAATCCCACAGGCTTACAGGAGCCAGATGGCATCGGACTGACTAAAACCAAATAAATAATCCTCTTCAAATAAAGAGCAAACGTAAAAACCTTAATTATGAGTTGAACAAACATTTTGGATTACCCACAGCAAACAACTACGACCAGAACGCTGACAAATCTCAGTTTTATTGCTTTTCTATTTCTGAATTCTCTATTTCTCCATAAAAACGCTTGGTCCAGTTACATTTTGAGTTTTTCTGAAGTGACTGACCTTGTAACCAAAAGAAAACAGGAATAATTACTTGGGGCCCGACATTTTAAAGTTGTTTATTTGCTGTTTCAGGATGTCCTCCTCTGCGTCATCACTGTTCTGACCAGGACCTTTGTAGTGCTGCGTGTTGATTGGCTAAAGTGCTGTGATTGGCAGGGCAGAGGGCGGCTCACTGCTTGAGCAGGTCTTTGAGGACGGCGCCTCCGCTGGCCTCGGCAGCCACGGGCACCGGCGTGAAGGAGGGCAGGGCGTCCGAGATGGGCTTCATGAGGAGATGCCCGCCTGCTGCCCCGCTCCCCCCTGCGCCCGTCGTGCCCGGGGTCAGCAGAGGGATGGCGGCAGAGCGCGGGGCGAGGAAGGGGTTGGAGTCGACGCCATGCTTACCGGGGCCGGCGGATCCTAGGGACACGGAAAAATGCGGTTAATTGTGGAAAACGGACGAAAAGCTCATTTGGAGATCATAAGATGTTGTTTGTTGGTTTGTAATATGTCTCTTATGTCTCTCATCTATGTGCTTTTTATGACTTATCAAAGACAGATTTCCCGAGCTGCAGACAAAAGGCCTCAATCTGGCACATCTTACACACATTTTGGAGCTGTAATCGCAATACCATGAACCTGGGAAATGAAATTTTTGCTTAAGGTTATCATACCGTCAGAACATCCCACTAGCCCATGGACATGTGTAACTGCAGTACCTGCTGTCTGCATGCTGGCCACATTTCGTCCAGGAGGGGGCGCACTCAGGGGCTTGATGTCATAAACGGGCAGTTTAGGAGCAGGACGGGATGGACTGGACTCCACTTCCAGAAACTTCACAAACATCTCGGAGAAAGACTGCAGAAGATGTAGATACGTAAACCAGCATTCTGTGTTCACTGTCCAGAACTTCACCTTAAACCGTCAGATCTTAAAGCCTGTTGAGTTTTAACACTATTACGATACAATGGTGTATCGATTTTGCTGATATCACAAAGTCTGCTACGATACCATTTTGATTTGATTTTGGAGTTAGCAATCAATATAAGACATAACATGCTGATTTAACAGTCACATCAGTGTGTTGGTGCCTGCCCAGGGTTGGTCCCGGTCTTGGGCCATTAGTTCCCGGGATAGGCTCCGGTCCCCACCGTGACCCCAGTTGGGATTAAGCGGCTTGGATAATGAATGAATGAACGAACATCAAATCACAAAAAGCAGCTAAAATATTACTTGACATTTGTATGACTGATCTCAACCAGAAATTAAAATGAAAAACATTCTATAGACCTCCTGTTCATTATAAAGTAAAAGTGAGTAATTATTTGTCACTTTATTATGTCATTGTGAACACAGCACAGCACACAATGTACCAAAAAAAAAGCAGGGCAGTGAAGGAGCAGTGGGCAGCTGACATGGACAGTGCCCAAAGAGCAGTGCTTGGGGACATTGAGTAACTGTGATTGGAAGGTCGCTGGTTCAAACCTTGTACCGAAGCGGCAACTTCCCGATCACGGGGCGAACGCCCTAACCGCTTAAAACTCTTACCTGAACGGGAAGGTGGAGTGGTCGGAGTTACAGACGCCAGCAGGCACACGTTTTTTCAATTGATTGTGTTTAAATGATTGTTGGAAATAATTTTACGTTTGCTTTGTTTTTTTAATAAATAAAAGAAAGAAATCTATTGAAACCCCTGCGGCGTCTAAAGAAGTGACTGAAAAGGAAGCCACTACGATCTTGTTTGATCAATATTTACATTTTGGTTTGATGAAAGCTTGGTTCGAACACAGCAGGACTTCTTTTAAGCTTCTTGAAGAAATTTCACTTCTCATCCGAACCACTGCTTTAGTTCTCAGAAGCCTTTGAGGCGTCTTCAAGAACCTTAAAAGAATCCGGCTGCCTTCAAATCAGGCTCTCAAGACGATCGAGAACCTGCACAAACATTCTGGATTACATTCTTCTTGATCTTGGTACACGTTGTAATTGTTTAACGATATATGTGACAAATAAAGAATCTTGAATCTCCTGGAATAATGCTATGCACTCAGATCACGGTATTGATGTATGGGGGTAGAACAATATATCGATACACCTCTGCTATGATGTTTTGTGATGTTTAAAGGGAAAACACTCACCCCATTGAGGTTTTGGGCATGGGTAGGTCTTTGGGGTGTGTTTGGGACGCTCTGCGCCGATCTGCTGCCGCCCAACCAGCCAGAGACCCAACCAGTGACCCCACGAGCCGTCTCATCAACCAACATCTATTATTAGAGAAAGAGAAAGCGAGAGAGAGAGAGAGAGTGAGTCAGTATAGAGAAAACAGGGACAAGTATGGGCACTATTTGTGTGTGTTTGTATGTCTCTTCTACCAGACACAATATTGACAGACCCCAACAAAAATACAAAGTCCTTCAGCTTGGGCAAACACAGCTATACGGAGCAAAAAAAATCCTCAGCCCCATACCACAGGATTGTGTTCTAAAACCTCAGAGCAAATTTCACTGAAATCCCCTCCAGCTTTCATTCATTCTTCTGCATTCGCTCTCCAGGCCGACCGCCCCTTTTTTAAAAGACAGATCAGTCTCATGTCCCCCACAAGCCCTGGCAACTTTCTGAACCCGACGTGAGGAGACGGTTCAGAGTGCAAAAAAAGAAGAGCAATGCACGTCATGGAGCGACTTTTAGGACAATATAAGAGAGAGAAACTGGGGGGAAGTCTCTCTTGGGGCTGGACGATGTGACCTCAAATCAATATCATAATAAAGTGAACATCTCACCTGGATTACCCTCGAGCAATCCCATATCCACACACTTTTTCTGACCGCTGCTGCTACTCCTACAGTTTTTGTGCTAGAATTTTCATTCCAACTCTAAAACGTGTGGTCTATTGCAGTGTGGTCTGCTTATATACACATTTTTGATATCTGCACTCGTTCGCAAGTTCTGTCCATTTCAGCATACACTGACAATCCTTTTTAAATATTAACACATTTTTTAAAACTAGGGATGCACCGATCCGATACATGGATCATATATCGGTCAGATAACGACTCAAACAGGTGAATCGGGTAGGGTTAGGGTTAGGTGCATTGAACCGATCTATGGAGCCGGTCTGGGGTGCGTTTCCCAAAAGCATTGTTGCTAAAAGCATGGTTGTGCATTAGCAAGTAGCACAGTGTTGCTACTGTAGTTAGCAATACGTTAGCAACTATGCTTTTGGGAAGCGCACCCGTGTTCAATTAAATTTCTGCAGTAAAAGCTGGTTTATTGTTCAACATTGACACTAATTCCTACATATTGATATGACAATGAGCAGAACAAGCAACACAACACACTACAAGCCCAAAAGCACATCACACCATTCTACTGTTTAATTCCCTCAACAACACCAGCTCTCACTCACAATCTCCGTGTTCCTGATGGTTTTAGTGCCGCAGGACTAGGGAGTGTCACTAAATGACACAACTGTGTTTAAAGGAATCATGTTTGAGATGTTATTGTAATAATAAATCATTTAGCATATACATATGGCTGTGAATTATTACATTGTTTTAGTAGGAAAACAGGATTTAAGTCGAGTATTTCCTCAAGCAGAACAGAATAATCTCAGTCTCCTCCTCACAGAGAACTTATTCATTAAAAACTGGTGTCTGGTCGGTACTCGGGATCGGCCCATACACAAAGCCCAATTATCAGTATCGGTATCGGAACTGAAAAAGTTGGATTGGTGCATCTCTAATGAATATAACCATTGTGGATAAGATTACGCTGATTAGAGGCTCTGAATGTCGGCACTGATTCATTTTTCATTAATTGTCCAGCCCCGGTCTCTCTCTCACACACAGAATTCTGGATCTCTCTCTTTTTCCATTCTGCCCCAAAACTAACCACACACACACACACACTCACACTAACACACACTCACACACACTCTCACACACACACACACTCACACACACACTCACACACACACACACACACACACACACACACACACACACACACACACACACTCACACACACACTCACACACACACTCACACTAACACACACTCACACACACTCTCACACACACTCTCACACACACTCTCACACACACACTCACACACACACACACACTCACACACTCCACACACCTCCACACACACACACACACACTCACACACCTCCCACACACTCACACACACACTCACACACACCTCCCCACACACTCACACACACACTCCACACACACTCACACACACACTCCCCACACACTCACACACACACTCACACACACACTCACACACACACACACTCCACACACACTCCCTCACACACACTCACACACACACTCACACACACTCCACACACACAACACACTCACACACACTCACACACACTCACACACACTCACACACACTCACACACACTCACACACACAAATCCTCCACTCATTTAATTCATTCTGAAAGATGCCAATGTTTGCATAGGTTTGTATGTCCAATCTTCTTTCTGGATCTGTGTGTGTGTGTCTGTCTCAGCTCCTTGTACAAACCACAATCCTATGATTTAAAAAGCAGGCTAATAATGACAGACTAATAATATATTCCCTATTAGCTCTGTCCCTCGACCTCAACATCTGCAACAGGAGGGGATTGGGCTGCTCTCTAAAAACCAATATTTCAATAACTGAACCAGATCCAGCGAGTTCTCCTTTTTCATTTGTCTACTACATCTAAACATGTGCAGTCTCCATCCGGCAAGTCATTCCAAAGCCGCCGCAAACCATAACGTCAATCCAAAAAAAACGTCTCAAGACAGCCGATTTAATATATTGTAATTATTACATACATAATTTCAGCAGCCACTCCCTCCTTAATATGCTGCGTAGAAAATTCAACAGATGAACAACCAGATTCAGGTCCAAATACCTGAGATGCACATTAAAGGAACGCTCCACCCAAAAACGCTTATGGATAAAGACCATATACGAAGATATTATCTCAGATAAATGCGAGGGAGAAGAGAAAACAGGTTAAACGATGGTGTGATGATGGAGGAAAAGAGAGGAGTTGAAAAGCGTGAGTGGGGTAGAGGAGGAAGAGATGATGAGAAGGAGAAGAGTCGGGGCGTGTCGTCGCACCATATCCACTTCGTCTCGTTCCAATCCAAGCACGTTGCCCATGAGTCTCAGCACCTCCGGGCGCTTGTTTTTCGGGGTGTGGAAATATCCCAAAAAGAGATTTTTCATCAGGTCTCTGTGAAGCAGACAGAAGGGAGATTTGTTAAAACAGGACGCAGAAAATGCATTTTTTCGGCATTTTTGAGAGGTTTCTGTATGCTCTCAGGTTGTCACTTCCTAGGGGTGCAACGATGCATCGATCTACACCCACACATCGACTCAATGATCAGCAAGCCCATAGCATTGGTCCAAAAATGAAAAAAAAAATGTATCATAAAGGGGCCTTCCAGTTCTGATACCGATGCGTAGCACTAGGCGTTAGTTATGCGGCCGATCTTGATGCGACCCAACACCAGTTTTTTAATGAATAAGTTGTATGATATTTCTCCAATGAGGAAATATTGTCATATCAATATGTAGGAATTAGTGTGAATGTTGAACAATAAACCAGCACCACAGTCACACTTCCCATATGCAGAAATAATTGTCTTGCAGCTCATGCAGCGTTCAACTGAACAGGGTGCGTTTCCCAAATCACAATTAAGCTAAAATATCTCTTCTTTTACAGGCTGCATCCCAGACTCAACTCCATAGATCCCCCCAACACCACCAATACCCGACCAGCTTCTTTGAGTTACTATGAACAGCCTTCAACCCATGTGTGGGATATCATGCATATTTTAACATCATTTATATTCAACAGGAGGTCTATTTTTATTTTTATTTAGCAGCTTATTATGATTTCATTGGACTAATAATATAAATATTTAGTAATATTAGCTGCTGAACTGATATAGTAATGCATCGTGCTCATTATCACAGGAGGTTTTATGATATCATCAAACATCAAATTGTGACCCACTGAATGGATATAACATTGTGTGATGGAAAACTTACTTGTCCACTTTGCCCTCTGTGCTATTAGAAGATTTGTCCAGCTTTTCTGGAAGCCGTCCAACATCTCTATCTCAGGGCCACTGCAATACACACACACACACACATATACACACACACACAAACACACACACACACAAACACACACACACTCATAAGCCAACAGTCTTTGGGCACAAAGGAAAATCTGTCATCACTTCCATGCATGGCGGTCTGTAACTCTAACAGAGGTCTGCTGCTTAAGCGCTTTCATGGGATTATTTATAAAACAAACTTATACCTCCTAGCGTCTGGGCTCTCAGAATAAATAGTGTGTGTTTGTGTCCAATCTTAAACCGTCGTCTAGACATATGTAAGTCTGGTGAGTTTGTGTTAAGGAGGGATGCACAATAATATTGGAATCATGTCGGAATCGGCCGATAATTGCTATTTTCAGTCATCAGCATTGGAACAAGCAGCAGATTTGCCTGATATTTTAATCCAATATTTTACGATACATTTATTGCTCGTCAAAGGTGGGATTTTATACGGTCCGTGCCTTCTGTCTTAAAATGTATGTTGTTATTTTGTGCACAAGGAACATTCGCTAGTAAAATCTCTTGAGTTCACTCACAGGCTGTGTCCCCAACCGTGTACTACCGCACTTAATTGTATGGAAGATAAGGTGCTCTTATCATACTTTTCTATGCAGTAGTATGTATCTCAGAAACTAGCCGGGGTTGTAGCTTAATGGCTATCTACACACTAGGTAGTGCACATGGAGAGTCACATGCACCCTATTTGACTTGGTGTACCACATAGGGGGGAAGTGACTTTTTCTTAAAATGTTGTGCACTACCGCTTGAAATGCTCCGCCCTCGCTCCACTCCACGTTCACGCTCGCTTGACTGGAGACTGTGTTAGAAATGTTAGAGTTAGGGTAGTATTTTTGTGGCAATATTCTGAGCATGCAAGCGGAACTTGGTGACAAAATATACTTGTCTTTACAGACTCGCTCTGCCTTCCTCATTTATAAACGCCGATATCGTTATCGCCAGATATGGCAAGAAAATATTGGATACTGGCGGCGAATAATTCTATATTATGCATCCTTAGGTATTAATAATAAATGTGAAGCAACATAGGGTAAAGTCTTAATTTGTGACATAATATGAGAAACGACGCATAAACATACTGGTGTAGGAACAACCCATCTTTTGTGCACATGCCGCTTGGTTTTGCCTTGATAAGGGAGCAGGAGAACGTGCTCATGTCTGCAAAACGCTGTGGAATGTCTAAAATCGTATTTATCTCGATGAACGGAGTTCTCTTCGCCTCTACTGTTCTAGTTTATTCCTTTTTAAATAACAATTACAGTGGATGAAATTAAATGGATCCATCGCTCTTTTTTGTCTTTTACTGATTACTACAGACTGAGAGAGAGAGAGATTCTGTTTTCCACCCTAGTTTTATTATTGGTCTCCCCAAAGAGTTTGGCTGGCCTGACAAACTGTTAAAACTCACAGATCTGTCAGAGAGAAGAAGAAAAGTTATGCAAAGCATCTTTCTCTGTCGTCACCAGCAGGAAAAAGTTCAAGAAAGGCTGTAGAGAGTTTACTTGCTTAAGTTAAAAACCAAAACCAGCGGATTTTTGTCCCAGAAATCAGCCATCCCTTAACAGACTTTTATCAGTTTGTCTTCTGGCTTTGGATTAAGTGTTCTATTACTGTCACATTTCTGCCTATTGGAAAGACACTGAATAAATATACTCACACCTATAAATCTATGATTTACTGGAAGCAGACGAAATGTTTCAAACCGCTCCACTGGAAAGAGTCAAAAGACACTTTCACACTGCTGATCTTGGGTTTAACGTCAAAATCGCTCACTGGCTAAACCGTTATCTTGTGAACACATTTGATCAAACTGGTTTCAGATCAAGAGACACACAATGAGGCTAGAAAAATTAAGGCAAATAAGAAAAGAAAATGTTCTATACATATATATATATATATATATATATATATATATATATATATATATATACACACACACACACACACACACACACACACACACACACACACACACATACATACATACATACATATATATATATATATATATAGAAACATGACAAAACCAGTCACTTATGCATAGCAGGAGGTTTCGAGAAAAAACTAAGCGTTTATGTTGTGTGGGGAACAAAATGTTGAATTTTTGTTTTTTAGTGTTTGAAACATTGGAAGGTCTATACTGTACTGTTGTGAATAAATTTGCACAAACACCCTTTCCATCTAAAAGCATTGACTTTCTGGCAGGGGTGAGGAATTCAATTCAGCAGAAAGTTAAAAGTTTCTGTTTTGACGCTCTACTTCAATATTCACGGTAAATGTTGACTAGCGTGAAGATATTTCTCCGGAATCCATCTTCGTATCCCGAGTTCAGTTAACCTAACGCAGGTAGGCTATCCGTGTGGCTGTGAATGCAGCGTAGGCTACCGTAAATACAAACGTAGCCGCGACCGCACCAAGCGTCTGTGAGTGCTACGTCGATAGTCAACTTCAAAGGCAGATTTCTCTGTTTCTCACTTGGCGTGACAGGAGAAACCCGACTCCTTTGAATGTTGATATCTCAGTCATATGTCGTCCCATTCATTCCATATAGGTATCGTTTTGAAGGTTGATTTATGCCCTTTCATGAAAACATAATAACTCAATTTTGAAAATTTGCGACAAGCGACTGGTTTTGCCGTGTAGGGTCACATATATACTCTCTCTATATCACATCTTAAGATATGGTCATATACTTGTGTATAATATAACGCTGTCAGGCTGCGAAGACTGACTAATAAATAATGAAAAAAAAATAAAAACGACCAAAAATGGACGTACAAGGTTTCCACCCGACAGCGACAACATACAGAAAAATATATAATCTGTCTATATCATCATCATCAAATTGTGAAATAGTTGAATATTGTTTAGAGCTGACTTCAACTTTTGTCTATTTATATAACAGGGGTCCCCGACTGCTTGGCTGGGCAGTACTGGGCTGTGAATCATTTTGTGCCGTGCCGCACAGAAAACCCTCTTTCCAAAACATATAATATCATTTTTATTGACCATCGCAGTCTGTAGGGCGTTTTATTATTTTGAAGAACACTTCCATCTGTGGCTCACAGGTGGCAATGAGGCAGCTCACTTGGTGAATGGGTTAAATATTAGGCACTTTCTTGTGTTGTGCTATACGTCAACCGGCCTGTTGAAAAATTGCTCCAAATGAAACTGGTCTGTGGTGCCCAAAAGGTTGGTGGTCACTGCATTGTGTGATTCTACCAGAGATGGTAAGCTGAAGACACACGGTCATATTGAGCTAAAAGTGATAGTTATGTGTGGTATATATAAACATATTTTTATGTATATTTATTATATTATGGTGCATATTTATGTAAATATTTTGACAGATAGCGGGTTTTGATTTTTGGTATTAAATTCTAAAAAATGAATGGACTAGTGGACACACATTTAACTAATTTGGTGGGTCTGGCAGTAAAGATCAGCTGTAAATAGCAGTCGTGAAGCCCCTCTTCTGCCTCTTTACAGGGTTTTGTGGTTAAAAAGCGACTACATCAGTAATAATTATCATCAGACTCCTCACCCTGTTTCTTCAACTCATCAATCTGCTCCTCTTTCAGGTCCAGCTGGTCGGTGAGGCGAGAGGCCGACTCTAACGCAGCGTTTGCCTCGTCCAGGTTCAGCTTGGGAGGGAAAAATACACACAGACATGCAGTTACACTCACACAGAATCAGGACAGCCAAATCACCAAAATCACAGCTGCAGATGGATGATCAGCGGTTTGTCTGTCTGAGTGCGAGCCAACAACGCTTGTAAAGTGGGTAAAGGGGTCTGGTTGTTGACAAAATGTGTTTGTGTGTTACCTGTAAAGCAGAGGCCTTATCTTCTAGCGTCTCCGCTTTCCTCCTCCATTCTTCCTTCTCTTTCCTGTGTTTCTCCAGCTCTGCCGAGTACATGGCTTTCTCCTCTGTAGTGTGTGTTTATAAGTGTGTGTGTGTGTGTGTGTATAGAGGGAAGAGAGAACACAATTGGAACCTAATTTCTCTCTTGACCTTGATATCACTGAAGCTCAATAATGTTCACGACATAAGAAACTTCTTGTTATATTTTATGTCTTCTTTAGGTTTGTACTCTGTGTATTTGAAATTGACAAGGCAAAACACACGAACTAACAAATCAAAGAAACGAACGGAAAAAAAACGAACCGAATCGTGACTCTTTCTCTGCCGATTTAACATCGATTCACATTTTTCAACTAACGTAAACTTACGTTTTCATGTAAAGCTGTAAACTGGGTAAACACTACATATGCATTACACTGAGTAAACTACACTTGATTCATTGTGATTTTTTGGTTGATCTCCCATGGTCAAATGGGAATAGTAACTCAAGAACAGCAATTTGGGAACAAATTCAGACATGTATTGAATCGTGAATCAATTTTGAATCGAACTGTGAGCCCAAGAATCGGAAACGAATCGTGAGATTTTCTGAATCGCGCATCCCTAGAAAACGTCATCATTAATGCTGTTTTTTGTGCTGTCTATAGGAAAATAAAGAGTTCATACACATAAAGTAAAAATTTAAGACTGAAGTTTTAAGGATGAAATCTCATATTATTAGAATCTCATTTTGAGTTGAGTAAACTGCTATTGCTGTTGTCCATTATTCAACATTAAAACAAAAAGCCTCAAAATATTTCTCCTTACGTGTTACGTGAATATAGCACATATTAATAACACATATTGAATATTAGATATACGAAGGCATACCCTTTGGTATTAAATAACAAAAATGAATGACATTCTCTCAATATTGACATTTTTGAGATGCACTAATATAGATACTGTGGATACTGTGATATTACTGTGGTACGTATCGAAAGGTGAGTTCATTGTTTCCAGATTTGATTGTGTGTATGTGCATCTGCATGTGTAAGTCTTGCCTTGCTGGAACTGCTCTAGCACCATCTGCAGGTTGGAGAGGGACACGGCGTACTGGCTGACTTGTTCCTGAGCCGCGCGGAGCTGGAGCAAAGCCTCGTCCCGCTGCTGCACAACTACATTCAGCTGCTCCTGCAGAGACTCCACCTGCAGACTGGCCTGCTGACTGTACGGGCAGAGCGTGTGTATGAGGGAGAGAGCGTTAAACAGAGAGGTGAGCAGAAAGAGAAAAAAGCAAAAAAAGTGACAAAAAATTAATTCAAGCATGCTTAATAAGAGAGATAAAACTTCTCCCCCGCCACAACCTGGCACTCTCCACAGCACTGGTGGACGATGCCAGCCGGTCATCGAGCACCGCCACCCTGCGCCTCAGCTCACTCTCCCGGTCCTCGGCCGCCAGCGCCTCCCTCGTGTACGAGTCCTCGATCTCCAGCAGGTGGTTCCGCAAGCGCTCCAGCTCCAGCTTCTGTCTCTGCTCCTTATCCCTCGTGTGATGGAGCTACAAAGAGACAGAAATGCTTTGTACACAGACACTAATTTTGCCATTCGTTACTGGATCGAAATTCAATCTGTGTTAGCAGTTCAGAAGGATCTTCTATCTTTAGTGCATGCTGCTTCTTAACTATGACATGCGACCACAACCTGATTTTCAGAACAAAGACCGGTTCATGTCACACACCTACCATATAAGACGTCTTAACACCATAATATGTACAAGTAAACTTACATTTACAGCATTTAGCAGACGCTCTCATCCAAAGCGACTTACATTTTCTAATTTCAGGGACAGTTCCCCTGAGACCAACTTAGGGTTAAGGGTCTTGCTCTGGGACTCAGTGTTGGTAATGCCAGAGGTCAGATTCGAACCCATAACCTCTTGGTCCCAAGGCGAGTGTTCTGCCACTAGGCCACAAGTTACTGTTCATAGTGTAAATCTTTATTTAGGAAACATATTTTTTTAGGGATGAACAGTATTGGAATTATTGGTCGGTCCGATGTCTGATGTTTTTCATGCTTAAATGCTGATAATTAAGAAAGCTAATTTTGCTCTCCAAAGTTACACCGCACACTCACAAAAATAACGCCATAGATCTGACATTTCGACTCAAGCGAGTGCGCAACACTTTGAGCATAGTGCACAACGTTTTAAGAAAAAGTCACTTCCCGCCCTCAAATAAGACTCAAATGACAACTCTCTGTTCAGCTGCAACCCTGAGATGCATACTACCGTGTAGAAAAGTATAATAATAGTGCCTTACCTACAATTCTATCAAGTGAGGTTGTACGCAGCTTGGGACACAGCCCATGTGCAAGCTTGGATTCTCTAAGTGAGGCAAACGCGCACTTTAATTAGTTAAAAAGTTTTTGTCCGTGTAGCCATAGTTGACTGCCTGCTCAATTTTGGCACCACATGTTGCCATTCATTTTATTTAATCCATATATAATCCCAGCTCGGACTTTGGACATGCCTGGCACAAGCGCTATCTTTCCGACGTGCAATACTGTAAAGGCGTCATCAAACATCGGCAGGAAATAACGGGCAAATCTAAGTATCTCTCTGATTCTGATATTATCGTGAATCCCTAATATTTTTGTATATATTTCTCTCTCTCTATATTTTTTTTATTCTTCAGATTTATCTCTAGCAAATGTAGAGTCCATGTCCTACCTCACTTTGGAGGGCCGTCGTCTCCATTTGTTTCTGTTTAAGCGCCAGCATCACCTGGTCTCTCTCCTGCTGGAACGCCACTGCCTTCTCCTGCATGGACCTCACCTCGTTCAGGAGTTGATTCAGCTCACCGGATTTACCCTGAAACACACAAAACAGAACATGATGCTGGAAATCCATTCTATCTGTTAAAATAAGACACCTGAAACGCATAAAAACGTTGTAAATGCATTTCCAGCATCATGCTGTAATAAAAAAAAAAGTTTCCTCACACAATCAAATGAAATATAATATTCAGGATACAAAAACATGATAAAACACACATTTTTATAAAGTTCTATAAAGATCTGTACGGTTCTGCAAGAAAAATGCAAACTTTTCCAAATCGCCACGTACCTGTTCCTTATCTTTAAGCACCTTCTCCATAGCTGCAGCTTTCTCCTTCATCGAGCTCCACTCGAACTCTCGCTCCCGCAGCATGAGAGACACCTGCATGTTGGTCTCGTGCAGCGCGCGGAACTCGGTATCTTTCTCCTGCAGTTTGGCCACCAATGCGTCGTTGTCGTCCTTTAGCTTCTTAACGTCCAGCTCGAAGATCAGAGCGCGCTCCTTCAGGTTGGTGACGGCCTGCTTCAGAACCTCGTTGTCGTTTTCCCGATTACGTAGAGATTCGCTCACCTGGAGCAGGTACAAAACAGTTTGGGGTCAAGAATCCAAGTGTACCACAAATAAATGTTTCTCTTTTATAATACGCAGACGCAAACCAGTGATGAGTGGGCAATGAGGCGGTATAAGCACGCCTGTCTATTTCTTCTGATAATCATATTCATTACGGGTTATCCTAACGTGCTAATATCCGATTACAAGAGATGACGAAGAGAAACGTGAAGATATAATTACAACAGGGCTGGGCGATATGACCAAAATACATCCCGATATAAGTCATATCCTGATATTTATATGGATATAATATTCATGTCCCGATCACAGTATAGTATTTTATGTCTGTGGGCGAATGCTCATATGAAACGCCAAAGGTGCCACAATTTCCCTATATTTTCACACAATTGACAATAAAACACCCATTTTCTTAAACATTGTTTTATTTGTTAAAAACACAGTTTTTTGTGACTAGAGACTTGTGGTCAAATGGGGTAAAACTGCTGTAAAAAAACTGCTTTCTACAGCGCTCAAGTAAGGTGCCATTGAGGCAAATTTTGGCACCTTTGGCGTTCCATAGCGCAAGGGCGCATAGTGTTTTGAGTGCGCGTGACGGCCGAGTTGAGCGTGCACAGACACCAGATTTTGAAAGTGCAAGTGAGTGATTACTTGTCGTTGTGAACACACCACAGAACACAGTGCACCACAACAAAATGTGACTGCTGCATCTGACCCATCCGTGAAGGAGCAGTGGGCAGCTAACAAGCGCCCGGGGAGCAGTGCTTGGTCATGAGGACCTCAGTGGTAACGTTACCGGCCCTGGATTCGAACCTGTGACCTTCTGATCACCCTACCGTTACGCCACCCCTTGCTTGCGAGAGCTCCACTGCCACCAATATAACGCCATAGTACTTTCTGTGTCTACATCCATGAGGTGCCGTGGTGACTACTGCGAACCCTAGTCCAAACCGTGAACAAATACTGCTGTAAACAATGCATTTTGCGACACTGTGAAATAAACGATAGAGCACAATATGAAAGGATGGATGTTTAAACAGGTGGGATCAGTGCAACTCTTGTCCCTCTAATCTTTAAGAAGACTGAAAACTTTAATAGTGGAAATGGAGTACATGTCTTATTAGTTTTTCTGAACTGACCTGTGTGAGCTGGTCTCCTTTGCTCTTGATAAGCAGATCTTTCTCTCTGAGCGACCGCTGCAACGTTTCCATCCTCTCCTTTGCCTGTCTCAACTCCTCCGCATGGTTTCTGTGCTCGCTCTCCGACAAGGACGCAGAATTCGACAGGCGGTGGTTGTTCTCCTGCAACGTTCTTATCACTCTCTCCTTTTCTGCTAACATTTTCCGCAAGGATTCCACGTCCTGCCTCACACCTTCGTCCGGGACGTGCGGCGCTGCCCCGTGTGGACTCTGAAGTGCAACCGAAACCTGGGTGGAAGTTGCAGAACTTTCCGGCGGCTGCGCAACGCCATCGAGCTTCTCAAGCAGAAGATCTCTGGCGCTGCTGAGCTGGCTGATGTGCTGCTGCACGAGAGCGAGCTCTTGACTCAAAGAGCCCAGCCTTTTCTCTTTCTGCTCGTACCTCTGGATCAGCGTGCTGTAGTCGACGGAGAGCTGGGAGCTGCTGTCGCTGTCGGCCGACACCTGGCCCTGCAGTTTGAGGAGCTCCTCCTGAAGCTGGGCGGATTCGTGCTGCATGTTCTTCACCGTGGTGATCACCTGCTGCTTCCACTCGTCCATCTTCTTCACCTGCTGCTTGAGTGTGTCCCGCTCTTGCAGAAGCTCCTCGAACTGATTGCTGCTCACTCCGCCCGAACCGCCGCTTCCCGAGTCCCCGCCGGACGCTTGGAGAACGGTGACCAAGGTCTGGCACTTTTGCGTGAGGGCGTCGATCTCAATGTCCTTCTCGCGAATGATTCGAGACAAGTTCTGGATGGTTTCCCGGAACATATCCTGGCTGCCCGTAGGGTCGCTCATGTTGGAGAGGCGTTGGTTTTCTTGCTGAAGTTTAAGCAAGGCGGCTTCTTTGGCCGCGACAATGTCCATGATGCGATGGTACTCGGAGCGCAGTTGACCGTTCTCGCGCGTTTTCTCGTTCAGCACTGCGAGCACTTGTTCCCGCTCCACCGCGTACGCCTGCATTTGCTGCTGCATCTGGTGCTGCATCTGGTGCTGCATCTGCTGCAGCAAGGCCTCCTGACCGTGTCCGCCTGAAACGCGGGCATGAAGCGCTTGGATTTCCAAATCCTTCTGACGCACCATCTGAGAGAGTTTCCCCACTTCGTCGCGAGAGATCACAAGCTGATCCAGCTGTTTGGCCAGTGAAAGGTTTTTCTCGTTTAGCTGCACTATTTCAGTCTCTTTCTCCTTGATGCCCTTCACAAGTCGCTCAATCTCCACTTTGGACAGGTCATGCTTCTCGTTGCCATTCTCACCGTTGAGAGATCGTGTTTTGTCCTCCTGAAGGATCTCCACTGTCTGTGGTTGACTCTGTCGCTGCAGGCCGAGCCTCTCCACCTCGGCCTGCAGTCGTGTAACTTCCTCGTCCTTGGCTCTGATGAGTCTTTCGTAGTTGTGCGTGCTTTGCTCGTGCCTCGACCGGGTCTGTTCTAGCTCACTCAGCTGCACTTGCAGAGAATGCTGGGACTGTAAAATTGATTCTCGTTGCTCTTCTGAAGTTTTCCTCAAAGTCGCAGACTCTTCCTCCAGTTGGTCTCTGGCAGCTTTAAGTTGAGTGACTTCAGCTTCCATCTCGGTGATGATGTCCAGCGCCCTCGGTTCTGACATCAGCTGCGGTCTGCTCTGTTGGTCTCGGAGACGGTCGATTTCCTCCTTCAGGTGACTGTTCTCCTCCTTCATGGCTCCGAGCTGCTTGTCTTTCTCTTCCACGCACTTACGTAGAGCGTCGCTCTCTTGCTTTGTCTGCGAAATCCTGGCTTCGTACTCTCTCTGAGCGTCGGCGGATTGAGAACGGAGCGACGTGGCCAAAGTGTCCTTCTCTTGCAGAACTTCGGTAAGCTGCTTCTGTCCGGCTACAGTGATGTCCAACATTTCCCTGGTGTCTCTATGGTCGGCTTCCATTTGCTCCATCTCCCGCTTGAGTTCTGCGATCGTCAGATCCTTCTCCTGGTTGAGCTTGACGGCTCGCTCGTGTTCCATCTGTAACGCTGAGGCATCCATGGAGCGGGCTTTAGACAGCTCATCGATGGTCTGTTGGTACTGCTTGGCCTGACTGGACAACTGTCTCTCTATTTGATTTAGCTCTGCTTCTAGCTGGCTTTTTTCCAGCTTCAAAGCCTCAATCCGAGTGTCCTTCTCCAAAACCGTTCTGCTAAAGATTGTTTGGCTCTCTTTCAACTGCTGTTCCAAAGCCGTCACCTTCTCCAGAATTTGACTGCTCTCTTCTTTCAACTTCCTGTTCTCCATCTTCAATTCGAAGTCCTCCGATGACGCTCTTTCGTAGGACGCCTTTAATTCATTTAGCTCTCTTCTCGAGTGCTCAATTTCTTTATCCTTCTCTTCCAAAACTTTTCTCTGATTCTCAACTTCGCCCCCTCGTTCCCCCACATGGCTCAGCTCCTCATAAACGTTAGCCAGCTGAGACTCTTTTTCCTGCAACGCCATCTTGAGCTCAGACGCCTCCCGACGTGCCTCCTTGCTGAGTTCCTGAGACTTGCTTAATTTCTCCTTCAGTTCCTTTACTGTGCTTTCCAGCTGCTGCTTGCCCATGTGGAGGTTGTTGAGCGTAAAGGCGCTCTGGCTCAGCTTCTCTTTCTGAACGTCCAGCTCTTGATTCAGCGCCTCCTTCTGGTCGAGCAAGGCAGCGAGCTCCGATTTCAGTCCTGTAATCTCATCTTCTGCCGTGGACTTCTGAGCGACAAGTTGATCTTTCAGCGCAATCATGTGCTAAATGAAAAAGCATTTATCTTTGTTAATTACATTGACTAGTGGAGTTGCAAAACTATCAGAGTAAATCAAAGTTTACAGCAGACAACATGTGAAAGAGATACAAACCTGCGTCGCCTCCTGGTTCTGTCTGTCAAGTTCCTCTATTTCAGCGGTGAGTGTGTCCATGTCAAGATGTGCTTGTTTTAGTGCCTTCTCTCTTTGATCCAGTTGGCTTTTTAAGTCTGAGATCTCGAGCTGAAGGTCCTCACAGCCCTCGCGTTCACCTCTACTCCTCTCTTCCAACAGGCTTAATTTTTCAGCCAGCAGCACCTGATCAGGGCGATCGATGACAAATAAAGAGGAAAAAAATAAGTAAGCTTCATTTTTCTAATTTACACAAATTATGCCCTCGGGAAACATTAGTCACTGTATAAACAATTAACTGTTAGTGTTAAAAAGAGCCAGATTATGAGAATAACAGGGTTAATATTAATAGGGTTGACATTTGTAAAGGAAAGCATTATTTTAAAATCTGATGTATTGAGGAGAGTGGATGTTCTGGTAGTCAGAAAAATATCTCCACATGAACAGAAGGTAAATGAATATAAATATGCACCTTTTCTTTCTCAATATCTTCCTTCTCCGTCCTCAGAGCACCAATGATGGTGTTGAGCTCTAGGATATCGGCGTGCTCGACCTCTGCATTTGGTGCACTCTGATTAAAATTAAAACGTGATTAGTAAAGTTATTAGCAATATATTGAATATGACTAGAGGTGTTGAAATGAATCATATAATCGATGCATCGTGATGCAGACTTGGACGATTCTGCATCGATGCAGTGGTAAACCATAATCTATATTATATTGGGGGATTCTACCGGCAGTCTGCTGCCTCCTGGTGGTCCATGACGTGCAATCCTCTTCTTCTTCCTCTTTCGGCTTTTCCCTTCATCTAGTCCTATCTTCTGCATTCTCTACCCTCACACCGACTAACTTCATGATGTGCAATCCACTTTTTAAAAATGATTTAATTTTATTTATTTTTCAGACATTTCCAGGTGATTTGAGCATCTTTATGAATAATAATCTTTTTGCATAAAATTAATTATTCATAAAGACATTCAAATCAATGTTCTGAATAATAAATGTTTTGTTCTGTTCATTGTGTCTATATAATATTGAAAAAGTAATAGATATGTAGAAAAATTGATGGGGTGCATCGTGATACATCGAGTTCTCGTATTGAATCGACCTGATAATCGTGATTGTGATCGAATCTTTAATACTGTGAACACTTACTTCGCTAAGAGACTTCAGCCTGGACACCTCCTTTTCTGCACCTACAAAAAAGGACAGATTATAACTCCTGAAATGATATTTGGCACAAGCACGCAAAGCATCCTCATTGTTAAAAGCAATTACGCACAGTTCTGGCATCTCACTTACCTGCGAGTGCCCTCCTCAGGGCCTGTATCTCCGTGTCCTGCTGGGCTTTCAGCATGGATTTGCCCTCCTGCTCCTGCACTCGAGACTGCAGCTCGCTCACGGAACTCTGAAGGCGAGTGTAGTTCTGCAGGAGTTCCACGTTCTCTGCCTTCGTCTCGTCCCTCTCGCGTTCCAGCTCTGCTTTCTGGCGCCCCGCTTCCTCCACCCTGCCCATAAGCTCAGAATATTTTGCATGCTGAACCTCTGCCTCCTCTCGTAGGGAACAAATAGTGGCTTGTAATTCCTGTAGTCTGGAGTCCTGCTGTGATGTTGGGGCGGCGGGTGTCGCACCGGCTTAGAGAGAGAAGGAAAAAGTAGGGTACAAATAATAGCTAAAGGAGCATTACAACTGTTACGTTAGGAAACTTCACAGCATGAGAAAAACTCAGTCATCCTCCTCCAGAATCAAATTCTTAAATAACAATGTGAATGTCACAATTTGGGATAAACGAGAATATGTGTGTCGGAAAGGTAGCGCTTGTCCCAGACATGTCCAAAGTCCGAGGTGGGATTTTATACGGCACACGTCTTAAAATGTGTTGCTTTATTTTTGTGCGAAAATTCTGACCACGCAGTGGAATGTTTGCAAGCAAAATCTCTTGTCTTTACATGCTCAACTCCGCCTGCACACACGAAAATGATTTTAACGAACTCAATTGCGTGTTAATTTAGCGAATGTGAGCTCACACATGGACTGTGTCCCGAGTCGAGTACTGCCGCACTTAATAGTATGGTGGGTAAGGTGCTCTTATCATACTTTTAAATGTTGTAGTATGCATCACAGGAAATAGCCAGGGTTGTAGCTTAACGGCTCTTCGCACTAGGTAGTTCACATGGAGTGTTACACGCGCCCTATTTGACTTGGTACACCACACAGGGTGGGAAGTGACTTTTTCTTATAATGTTGTGCACTACGCTTGAAATGTTCCAGCCTCGCTCAACTCTGCTTTCACACTTGCTTGACTTAGAAATGTCAGAGTTTTGGCTGATTTATCTGGCAGAATTCTGAGCGTGCAGTGGAACTTTGGCGAGCAAAAGATCTTGTCTTTACACACGCAATTTACACTGCGCTCGCGCTCAACTCTACCTTCATCATTTATCGGCATGGGCAGATGTTAGCATGAAGATATTGGATATTGGCATCGGCCAATAATTCCCTTATTGTGCATCCCTAGTCACAATCTTGATGAAAACTGTGAGTGTTTTGGAACAAATATCTTCTTAACAGCAGTTGCTGAACGAGGTCCACTGCACTAAACGCCTCATTTCCGACTCATATTTAAAACGGTTTCCTTACCGTTATGAATCTGCTCCTCTAGCTCCTCAATCCTCTCCTCGTACTCAGCCAGTTCCTCTCGGTGACGCTTTGTGATGTCGGTCATTTTTTGCCGATGCGCGTCCTGCAGCGCCGCCAACTCGTGCTGGTGCTCGTCCACCTCCCGCTCCATCGCCTCACGCTGCTCCTGAGCGGGTTAAAGCACATCCGTTACTGAGCAGGAAGTGACGACACAAATAGCCCCAATGCACAGGAGCGAAGTGAGTAACGGACATATTAAAAAATTTTCATGCCAATACAAATAAAGCAACTCACTTTGATGGTCCGCTGCAGTTTCAAGATTTCCAACTGGTCACCATTTTCTCCTCCTGCGACTTTAGACGCCTGGTTTATAATAAAAATAAAGGGCTTGGCATTACATTACATTACATTAAATAAAGGGCTTTTCCACACAATGTAAAAAGTGATTTCAATAAGTCTTTCATTTATTTAATCTTTTATGCACGAAAAAGTAGTTTTCATGGGGTTTGTTTAAAAGTCAATGTATTAATATGCCACAGTTACAGCTAAAATTAATCTGGCATCTTCACATTTTTAATTCTGTGAACTCACTTATAAATCCAAGTTGTAATGCTGAAAACTCATAAACATTAGATGGAATTACATAAATTACCTTTAAGTTTAAACAAATTAAAGAAGTATGTTAACATGACTAAGTGATCCAATTATTTTTACAGCAAATTAATAACTCATCTTTGAACAATTTCCACATTAAAACATGCTGCGTTTTGATTTTTACCTGAGCTACTCTCCTCCAATGAGCTACGTCAGCTTCTAATCGATGCACCTCATTGGACAGTCGGTTAATTTCTTGCTGCGACCACAGGACATCGCTCAGGTCCACCTCGTCACCATGGAAACCGTGATGGCCAGCTGAGGGACGGGACAAGTAGGAAGAGGAGCTGGTTGTCGTAGCGACGGTGGTAACGGGGAGCACGGCCGGGTCGGAGGAGGAAAAATCCTGAGCAGAGAGTGTGAGCTTCTGAACTTCTTCCTGTAAACCGTTTTGCCGCGCTTTCAGGTGGCTTATTTCAACCTGAAGATCGGAACGCACAAGACGGAGAAATAAACACAAAAAATGGGCCACTTTTCCAAAAATGCTCTTCATTTTTATTTCCCTTAAATGTGTTCTTAAGAATGTTAAGACATTTAAATACTATAATTTTATACAACTGTAAAATTGAAGAAATCGTCAATTCTACAGCTGTAGAATACTACACTGTTTAAATGTCTTAATCTTAATAAAACATGGGTGGATAAAGCCCAAAGACTGTAAAGAGATGGACGAGGTCAGTCACCTCTTTCTGCTGCAGCAGAGTCCTGTACTCCTGCGACTGCTGCTTAACCTGAATTTCTGCAGCTTCCAACTTCTCCTCCAACTCAGCGTTGATCCTCTTCAAACGCTCATACTGTTACGTGCAAAATGAGAGAGAGAGAGACAACTCACAATAGTGTGCAGACAAACTTACTGTAAACAGCTGGTATAGGCACAATATGCAGTGCCCCAAGTGCATTACTGTGCAAAAATAATGTGAAGATCGAGAGCTGGGCGATAGAGAGAAAAATATATTTATCTATTTTAACAATACTGATCAATGTTGACATTTATTATCTCATAAAATATCATTCTGGTGTGCACATGGTAAAAATATAGATGTTCACTGTATCCTTTTTCAATTAGTTTCAAACTATATACAAATTTTTAATCATTTTCACTCATAAATGAGTACAGCGGTACCTCGGTTTTCAAATTGCGATTTTTTTGGCCACATTGGAGCTTGGAGTACGAACAAAATCTTGGAAGACTAACAGAGCACTATGTCATGTTTTATATGGGAAATTGCACAGAGCACAATATTCTGAACCAAGTCAAACAATTATTCAGTCAAACAGTATTTTCAAGATAAAAGTCAGAATTCGAACATTTAAGACAAGAACCATTAGTTGACTGGCCTCTCTATCTGACCATCACAAAGCTGATGTCATTTCACATGAAAACACAACCTTTCATGTGCAGAATCATCAAACTGCTGGTGTATTTTTTGGGAGACGGGAACGGATACATTTTTATATTGATTGTTAGGGGGGAAAATTAACTTGGAACTTGAACTTTCTCGAAAACAGATTAAGCACCACTGTGTTTTCTTGCAAATTACTGAGACTGTTTGATCGTGCAATACTATTTGAGAAAACGTGAAATGTCAGGACTCATTAATTTAATACCATTATGTGTGTAAAATGTGTGTGCATTCATTTGTTTGCTTGTTGATCTCAGTAAACATACAGTACCTCATATTTTTGGGTAGTGAAGGTGTTCTCCAGTTCCTGCAGTCTGCTGTTGGACACTTGCAGCTCTGTGGCAGCATCTGTTACACAGCCGAGCACACTGTAATTACTGGTACTGCACAGCAACAGGTACAAACACATGCTGGTTTATTTATAACTGTGCCAGTCCTCGTACGTGTTTGACATGTAACATGGATTTCAGGTTTTTATAAAAACCTCCCCCCTTTATTCTTATCAGCAGATGGATAATGACTTGGAATGAGCAGGAATGTAAATGTTGTGGGTTCAGATGTCCATTTAGTATCTGAAACTAGTCATGCAGATAGAGACTTAAAGCAAAATAAAAGCCCCTCCCCACACACAAATAGCTCCTATTTGTCCTTCACATGACAGCAATATCTTACTCGAGACATTCTGAAATCGAGCAGCTTGTTTCGTATTGCAAGTTGACACGAAATCACTTTTTATATTGTAAATTTGGATATCTGCTGATACAAAATAAATCCGATACAGTCTTTTTTTTAAAGAGAAAACAGAAAATAATGCTTTAAAAAATTGTCCGAATACATGATTGAGATTATTTTGTTCTGCTTGAGGAAATACTTGACTTAAATATGGTGTTCCTAACTAAAACAATGTAAAAATCCCACACCCATATGTATATGGTAAATTATTTATTATTAAAATAACACCTCAAAAATTATTATTATTTATAACTCGCTTTACTGGAAAGGCTAGAATTTCAAAAATACAGGCCACTGGCCCTTTAAAGAGCAACAATCTAAACCAAAACGAGCATCAGGAATGTGGCCTCAGCAGCAAGGCTCTCTTTATCTTACTGCATGTGACCGACACAAACACACACACACGAATACCCACAAACAAAAACTCTGAATCACAACTTGTTCAGTTCCATGTGTGCACACAGTGCATGAGATGAAACAGTTTATACAATCATTCAGTGACATGATCATTATCACTAAAACTGTCACGTTTTGAAATTTCTAGTCCATGGTTAAAGTGATGTTACAACTTTCCGGTGCTGGTGATAGTAAAAGTCTTACATCACTTGGCCTCATTCACCAACTGTTTAAAGAAGAAATTTGTTCTTTAAACCCCACTAGTTTCTCGAAGATTCTGATATTCTTATTTGCTTCTAGGTAAAATCTACTGAATGCATTCTTATGTACATTTAAGGTCATGCAGATTTTTGCATTTCAATTCTACAGCTGTATAAAATTATATCATTTAAATTTCTTAAAAGTCTCAAAATTATATACGTCCATAAATTTTGAAGACTGTGGCACATGGTTATCTAAAAAAAAAAGAAAAGAACATATTCTCCACATGTAGAACTGTGCGACTTCTGCTTATTCTGTGACATAATCTGACACAACAGTGTCAACACCTTTTTATCACAGCGGTTTTACAGGGTCACTCTGACTAAATATTCTAATGGAGCTAATTTTGACAAAAGAAAAGCAATTTCAAATGTTTAGTTATTTTACTATAAATGAGCTCACTTTTCATTCCATCTTTAAACCATGCTGCCCAATACTGTCTAAGTCGTAGAAAAACAATCTTAAAAACACTCAAAACAGATCTATACTCAAACAGCATGACGTTATTCGTAGACTCTGTGCTTTTTTGCTCTGCTGGAACAATGTGATCAAAGTTCTGTCTGCTGTAGACACAAAAATCAACATCATGCCGTGCTGTTTTTTTGCTCAGATAGAGACCGAGCTGACTGATAAACCTCAAAAGAATTTACATTCAGAACTTTTGACCAACTTAATCTTGCTCAACTCTAATTTGAGTGATGTTTTCTTTTGATGCTTTTTCTGTTTTTTTTTCTCTGACAATTTTCCTGCAAGGTGTGCAATGACGTTTAACTATGACGGTAATTTGCAATGCCTCGATCTTTTTTCAGTCAATAAATGAGAGAAAAAGTGATGCACATTTTTACAGGATCTGTTAAAAAGAGGACAGTGACATCCAGGTTTATCAAGTCAAAGTCCCAATTGTGCCAATTGCTGGATTAAATTCCTGTTTTACAAACTTTTAAAAACACATCGCTTTACTCTGGTTTTTAATAACTTTTAGTTCATTATATCCCTATTCACCCCTTTTAACATCATTTTGTACTTAATAATTCTCTGACAGCTGGTTGATCATCTTTTTCCAGATTTTATTGTTGATGTCAAGCTCTTTGGGCTGCATTTTTATGCATAGAAGCCATTCATAGGGCTAGACGTTACAACCCCAAATCAGCATCACGATTAATCAAAATGATTCTACTCATCTATTACATCTATGTTTTTACTAATAAAAGATGCACAACTTTGTGGATTTTAAAATGACTGAAGGAAACTGAAACTGATGCGGGTGCAGACTGGACGAGCAAGTGATGGGGGGGGAAAGAATGAACACAAATTAGGGGGAAAGAATTTGTAATCAAAATAACCCTAATGGGGAAGATTATGTCGATTAGAGGTTCTGAATGTCGATTAACTATTCGTATTATTAGCCAATAAACTCACCTTGGACTTCCTCCGTCCCTTCCAGCAGAATATCTTTTGTAAAATTGGAAATTTGTCCAGTAAATGAGGACAAACTTCCCCCCACCTGGCCCAGGGACTGGCCAAGGCCGGAGCCCAAACCCCCCAACCAGGACGACATGACCGGCTAGCCTCAGCAGCTTCTCCTCTCCGGCGTCCAAGCTTCTCCAACAACACACGGTCCTTCTTCTCCACAGCACCGCGTCAGCACCACACACATGGATTAAAAGGGCAGAAAACAGTCCAAATCTTTGAAAACAGCTGCTTTGAGGTGACAGATATCCGCTGTGGAAAGTAGAGCCGCCGATTGTGGAAACCCGGATCCCAACAGCAAATTTCAATGTGAAGAAAAAGGAAGAGCCAGATTCTGGAACTAAGCGATAAAAAAAACTAAATCGTATGGCGATTTAACGTAGATTTATTTTTACATTCCAGCTATATGGGAAGGAGACTGTCCAGCCGGATGAAGTTGTCTTTTCCTCGTTTGTTTTGGTCCGTTTTTGCCAACAGCTGCCACCTCGACGGCAGCCATCAGCGGAGTTCGTCTGTCGTCAGAGAGGACGTGGACAGGCGCGGAGGATTATGGGAAGCCGGCGGACCAACAAGCAAACTCAGCGTGTTGGGTGCGTTCTTTTTTTTTTAGTTTTCAAAAAAACTTTATTAACAACATAAAATACAGAAAAATATACAGCAATACAAACTCGTGGAGGACGTAAAAACTACCAAGAAAAGAAAAGAAAAAGCTAGGAGGCAATCTACCTAAAAAAAAAGTAAAAATAAATACACAGTATGGGAGCATGAGTCATAAAGGAAACTTAAAACAATAGGTTTTCATTAATCTGATGTGAGATGATTCTAGCGCTTTTCCAGTTTTTAATCTACTTAAAGAAGAATAGTACAATTTAAATTCGTTCAAAAAACAGGGAAAAGAGGGCTTGATACCATTCCATATACTACAATGAATGTGGTATTTTTACAGAAGCGTAATGCGTTCACTTGATAAAAATAATTCTGCTCTGTTTTTCCGAATTAACGAGATAGTTTTCATGTTAAAAAAAAAAAAAAGTTCTGTTTTTCTGAATTAACGAGATACAGTTTTCATGTTAAAAAAAAAACCAAAAACAAAAACAAGAAACAAGCGGCAGTGTGCTGCAGATCAGAATGGGCGAGAGGGCTTTCCGTCTTGAGGTGCCTGCGCAAAGTCGATAAACTAATAACAGTGCCATCTATGTTACTTAATGCTGCAAGTATTAAGACAGAATATTCTATTTATTGCACTAAGGTTTTTATCTGAGTATTTTTATTTAAGCTTTAACTATATTTTTGGGTACTATTCTCTATTGTTCTGTCCTTGTGTCTTGTGAATTGTGCAGTCGTGATGTGAGCAGTTTCCTCCGGGATGAATAAAGTTTCTGATTCTGAAGTATTTCCCAGTGTCTAAAACCCAAACCAAAATTAGACTGGATTAATCTAAGGTGTGACATTATTGCTGTGAAATGTGTAGGCGAAATGAGAGCTTTGGAGGTTTTTTTTTTTTTTTTTAACATGAAAACTGTATCTCGTTAATTCAGAAAAACAGAACTTTTTTTTTTTTAACATGTAAACTGTATCTGGTTAATTCAGAAAAACAGAACTTTTTTTTTTTTTTTTTTTTTTTTTTACATGAAAACTATCTCGTTAATTCGGAAAAACAGAGCCGAATTATTTTTTTCTCAAGTGAACGCATTACGCTTCCGTAGTATTTGGCTAATAGTATAGCAAAATTAATGGCATAGAGAAGGTAGAATTCAAGTTTTCCACGTAAAATAAGATAGCACCAACATCAAAAAAAGGAATATTGAGTTTGAGATTTATCCATTCACTAATGTCCGTCCAAAAACCTTGTGAATATTGGCAAGAAAAGTGTTGGTTGCGTTCGAGTCACGCCGAAATGTGTCGCAGCCCTGCGCAGATTCTCGGACGTTTAAAGAGGCGTGTGAAAAAAGTTCGTGGTTAACTATGTATAAATGCTTAATCGCATAGTTTATATGTACAAGCAACAAACGATTTTTTTCCAATGGGAACGAAGTGTGAAAAGGAGTGTAAAGGAAAAAGTGTAAAATGTAGAAATACATGTTTCGTCCTAGTTTACACCGGAGTTTACTAAAGGATGAAAGAAACAATGAATGGAAACAGAAAGATGGACATTTGTGATTGAGAAAAGTGAGTCGTGATGGGCATCACTTTCTGTTTCATACCCCACAACTACAACTACAGAACTACATGTTCTTGTTTGATAACAGTTAATATTTTTATCTTTATATTTTTATTTCATCAATTTTAGCACAATCACCAATGCAAATATTTGTTTAATGTGGTTGGTAGTAGATTTAATTCTGATTTATATTGTAATGTGTGTAAACTATGGAGTAAAATATGGGAGGGAAAAAAGAAACAGATGAAGTGAAAAGAACAAAAGGTAAAAACGTGTAAAAGCTTACAGCACCTGGTATTCCCAGGCGGTCTCCCATCCAAGTACTAACCAGGCCCGACCCTGCTTAGCTTCCGAGATCAGACGAGATCGGGCGTGTGCTCAGGAGTGGTATGGCCGTAAGCAGTGCTAATACTTAAAAACAATATTCATCTGAGATGACAAATTTAGCTATATGAAAAAGTTGAAGTGATAGCATGCCTTCATTAACTACGATCATTTAAGTATTTATGAAACAGATGTTTTGTCAGATTTATTTGTGCTTATTACAGCAGTTTTAAGCAGTGGTCTTTAAACTTGTATTTACTAAACATTTTTAGAAAGCACCATGGTCAGCTCATTTACCTTTTTATTTTGTAACAATAATAACCTAATATTTGAATAATTCATTGGAAAACATGCTGAATTGAACAAATACCAGCAAAGCGTTTTGTATGGCGGGTCCGGCAGTATTTTGTTGGTCTAGCTGCACAACAAGCTTTGAACGGAATGGATGTAAAAAGTGGCGGTGAGGTAATTTACTTCACTTCCAACCTCATTCACAATGTTCAAAATTAGCATTTTTTTCCCATTGTTTAACTAAATATAATTCGATTTGTTTAAATATAAGTTTAAAGGCAGCCCATGGTGTAAATTACATGATAAGTTAATTTATCATTTTATTTTAGGTAAATGTGCAAAGGTGTGTAAAAGCTTACAGCACCTGGTATTCCCAGGCGGTCTCCCATCCAAGTACTAACCAGGCCCGACCCTGTACTTCCGAGATCAGGCGAGATCGGGCGTGCTCAGGGTAGTGTGGCCGTAAGCGATAGAGCTCTAAAAAGCAAGCTATTTAAGCACTCAACTGACAAGCCAGACGCTCTATATGTGCAGTCAGTATTCAATAAAATCCTGATTAAAAACAACGCATCGTCGGGTTTGTTTGTGCTTCTATTTAGAACGATATGTTCTTTATGACTCAAGAAAAGTTTGGTGGGAAAACAGGCAGATCTTTGCCACTACGGAGCGGAACTATTGGCTTGGAACCAGTGGTACACGGACACTTTTTACAACGACACTTTAGCTAGACGGAAACTTTGCCGTCCTTTAACTCATAATTGGGAACATTATGACAGCAGAAATCTGAATCGAGTGCAAAATTAAATACGTTTAATACAAAAATGCACGTGGTATTCCTACATGCACATCTAATTCTATTCTACAAGAAAACCTTCATGTTGTGTTCTCCTTGTAAATGACGGGAAGAGGAGGGTAACAGTGTGCCATGGCTTTAAATAGCTTCATTGTGAATGCGTCTCCCGCTTACGGCCACACTACCCTGAGCACGCCCGATCTCGTCTGATCTCGGAAGCTAAGCGGGGTCGGGCCTAGTTTAGTGTGCCGGATGGGAGACCGCCTGGGAATACCAGGTGCTGTAAGCTTTTACACACGGTTCTGAACCAATCATGTTCCTCTGAAATAATTTTCGTGAGCACTTGCACGCTTAGGCATTCTGTAATTTAGTTAAGCAGTGGGGAAATTACCAATTTTCAACAGCATGACTGGGATTTTAAACACGTGTAATTGACCTCACCACTCTCTTTTCCTGCATCATTCCTTTTGGAAGTCCCTGCTGTAAAAAATGCAGACGACTCGGTCTACCGTACTAAAAAAGTATTCCAATTACGATGAAACCCACACTATTTAGTAGGTTAGGGTGCGGGTTGGGACGTAGCCAAGAAGACAAGTTTCCTACCGTCTGTTCGGACGTGGATGGGATTTCAAACTCAGTCTAAAGTTTTTATCGGCAAAACAAGGCTATTAAAGCAGAGAGAGGCTAAGTATGTGTGTTACACATCACAGTGCTCCCTCATTTAACCACATAGAGAAAGCTTAATCGTTCAGTTGTATATATAGTTGAGAAGTAAAATGAAAATGGAAAACAAGTAAGAAGGGGACAAACAGTAGGTAATCGTGTGCAAAAGCTTACAGCACCTGGTATTCCCAGAGGCGGTCTCCCATCAAGTACTAACCAGGCCGACCCTGCTTAGCTTCGAGATCAGGCGAGATCCGGGCGTGCTCAGGGTAGTGTGGCCGTAAGCGGAAACTATACTGAAAAACAAACTATTTAAGCACTCAACTGACAGTCAGCCCGCTCCATGTGTCCAGTCAGTTTTCAATAAAATGTCAAAAACATGTGCAATATTAGATTTATTTGTGTTTCTGTTATACATATAATGTTGTGAGCGATATCAGAAGTATATGGTTAGGTAGGAAAACATGCAGGTCTGATGGTCTCGAAACGCGGAGGCGGAAGTATTTCATCGCAACAAAAGCGGCACGCGGACACTTTTAACAGAACGCTTTGGCTAGATGGGCGTCTCTTGCGTCTGTGCGACCACCGGAATTGAATATTACAGCAGGATGTAGAAGTCTCCGTGAGTGCAATATTAAGTGAATTTATACAGGAATGTACATATAATTCTATTCTATAAGAAATCGTTTAGCCACTCTATTCTCCTTGGTAAATATTTGGAAAAATCATTTTAACGTTAAATTTAATAAACCACAAATAGGCTGCTTTAGAAACTGCTCTAAACACAGCCACACTACCCTGAAACCTTGCATACGATCTCGTCTGATCTGGAAGCTAAGCAGGGTCAAGGCTCAGATGAAATGCTTGGATGGGGAATAGCCTGGGAATACCAGGTGCTGTAAGCTTTTAGCACTTTGCCATTGTTTGCCCTTCTTCAGTGCTTTCCCATTTTAGAGCATTTTACTCTATTATTTATACAACTGAGCGATAGATTTAACTTTTAGCTTTTTATGTAGTTAATGCCTTTGCACTGCTATCTGTAACATACATTTTTATATGTAGCCTCTCTCTCTGCCTAAACACTTTTGTTTTTGCTGAAACATTTTTAAACTGAGTTTAAAATTCCCTCCAAGTACGAAGGAACCGGTAGGAAACTTGCCTTCTTGGCTGCGCCCCAACCCGCGCACTAACGCACTAAATGGTGTGGGTTGTTTGCCGTTTCATTGTGAGTTATATACTTGTTAGTACGGTAGGGTGTGTTTGATTCAGAGCAACTAGAAATGGACGTGAACGACACTGACACCACGTGCACATGCTGCTTTTTGGATCACTGAGGCCCTCTGGTGGATAACACGAAACAACATTATCTCCCCAAAGCTGCCACTTTAAATACGACTCTCGACTAATGCTGACGACAGTGATCGTTTTGTAGCCCAAGGCAAAGGAGCAAAAAAAAGAGGAGAAGCAGCAAAGTACATACAAAGTTAACCAAGGGAATGATGCAGAAAGAAATCATAACATGGCGAAGCAGATGGAGTAAAAAGACCTTCAGAAGCAGAAGGTGAATGTGTGCAAAAAGCTTGCAGCACCTGTGTTCCCAGGCGGTCTCCCCATCCAAATGCCCTTGAGCCCGACCCTGTAGCTTCAAGAGATCAGACGAGATCAGGCGTGTTCAGGAGTAGTCTGTATGGCAGGCTTACTTTAAAACAAACCAGCACTCAACTGACAGTCAGCCCGCTCCATGCTTCAATAAAGTCAGTTTTCAATAAACTTTATTCTTTGTACAGACTCAAGGTCAAAGGAAAAATAAATAAATAAATAAATAAAATGCTCAAAACTTATTATACAGCCATTAAGATTTATTTGTGTTTTACAATATACATATAAATATTGCTTATATAATGGGAGCTATATTCAAAATAAACTATTTAAACGAGATAGCAACCAGACAGCTTTGCTATGTTAAAAAAGTTAAACTGATAGCAGCAGCCAGTTAACTCACAGTTTACATTTAAGTTTTATGGAACAGATGCTTTATTCAGATTTATTTGTGTAATACAGCAGTTTTAAGCAGTGGTCTTTAAACTTGCGTTTGACTAAATGTTTTACGGAAACAGAGCTCATTATCCGGGTCTATTTCTTAGCTTTTATTTGCTTAACAACTGTTGCTAAATGACACCAGAATAATTTAAATTGGAAAAGCTGCTGAATTGAACAAATACCAGCCAAGCGGTTTGCATGGCGGGTCCGGCAGTATTTTGTTGGTCTAGCTGCACAACAAGCTTTGAACGGAAGTGAGCGGTGAGCTCAATTCAGCTACCCAACTCGTTGCAATGTTCAAAATAGTATTTCCATTGTTTAAACTAAATCCCTAATTCGATGGTGTTTAAATAAAAGTTAAAAAGGCAGCTCATAAGTAAATTATTTGAAAAGAAATGGGTATTGAGTATATATTATTTAATTTAAGGCATATATGGGCAAAGCTTACAGCACCATTACATTGGGCAGTCCTCATCCAAGTACTAATGATTGACCCTGTAGCTTCGGATCAGACGAGATCCAGGGGCGTGCTCAAGGTGAGTATGGCCATGGCAAATATGCACAGAAAGCAATATTTAAGCACTCAACTGACAGTCAGCCCGCTCCATGTGTCGATCGGTTTCAATAAAATGTCAAAAACATGTGCAATATTGATTTATTTGTGTTTCCCGCTACACATATAATAATTGTAGAACAGAAATATCTCAGAAATATGGTTGGGCGGAAAACGCTTTGGAGTCTGAGCTAAGGTCTCGAGCACGGAAAGGCGGGAAGTATTTCATCCATAAAGCAGCACACGGACACTGCTGAGGCACTTTGGCTAGATAGGCGTCTCTTGCGTCTGTGCCCGAACCTCGGAATTCGGAATATTACAGCAGGATCATGGGAATCTCCGGGCGAGTGCAATATTAGTGAGTTATACAGGGAATGTACATATAATTCTGTTCTACGAAATCGTTTATATTTATATTCTCCTTGAGCGAAATGTTGGAAAAATCATTTTAACGTTGGCCAAGCAAATAGGCTGCTTTGAGAGCTGCTCTCGCTTGCAGCCACTACCTGAGCACGCCCGATCTCCGTCTGATCGGAAGCCATGGGGTCGGGCCTGGATTGAGTACTTGGATGGGAGGCAGCCTGGGAATACCAGGTGCTGTAGCTTTGCCCCTACATTGTTTGCCCTTCTTTAATTGCAACATTTTCAAACATTTTACTCTGTTATTTATACAACTGAACGACTGAATTTAACTTTTAAACTTTGTGTAGTTAATGTACACTGCTATCATATACATTTTTATATGTAGCTCTCTCTCTGCCCTAAACACTTTTGTTTTTGCTGAAACAACTTTAGACTGAGTTTAAAATTCCCTCCAAGTACGAAGGAACCGGTAGGAAACTTGCCTTCTTGGCTGCGTCCCCTTGCACTAACTTGCACACAAACTCGTGTGGGTTGTTTGCCAGATTTCATTTGTGATTTTATATATATTGAAGTACATTTGGGGTGTGTTTGATTCGACAGCAAAATCAGGCGTGAACGGCTTTTGGTACTACGTGCACATGCTGCTTTTTTTGGATCATAAAGGGCCCTCTGGTGGATTAACACAAGAACGCGTTATCTCCCAGCTGCTCAACAGCTCTCGACAATACGTGACTGGTGATCGTTTGGCAGCTGCGAGAACAAGGGCAAGGAAAACTGGCATGAAATACCTGGTTAACAAGGGAATGATGCAGAAAAAGTACACCAGCATGTGGCGAAACTGGATGGAAGTAAAAGACTGACAGAAGGTGAAAGTGTGCAAAAGCTTACAGCACCTGGTATTCCCAGGCGGTCACCATCCAGCGTACTACTAACCAGGCCCGACCTGCGCCAGCTTCCGAGATCCAGATGAGATCGGGCGTGTTCAGAATGAATGTGGCCGTAAGCGAGAACTGCGCTGAAAAAACGTATTTAGCCTCAGCAGCGGTCAGCCCGCTCCATGTGTCAGTCCGGTTTTCAGCTAACATTGCTTTGGCTACAGACTCAAGGGTCCGGAAAATAAATAAATAAATAAATAAAATGCTCAAAAACATATGCGTATTAGATTTATTTGTGACATATTTATACATAAATGTTATATAAAGCGGAGCTATATTCAAAAACAAACTATTTAAACACTGAGATAGCAGCAGACCTTTATATTAAAAAGTTAAACTGATAATACGCCGTTAACTTCCGACATTTAATTTTATGGAACAGATGCTTTAATTTCCAATTTGTTTGTACAACACATACCTTGATTTTTTAGTGGTCTTTAAACTTGGGTAGAAGCTAAATGTTTTTTAGGAAACGAGGCTCATTGTCCGGGTCTATTTCTGCTTTATTTATAACAATATGTATGACACCAGAATAGTGGAACGGAAAACATGCTGAATTGAACAAATACCAATAGCGGTTTTGCATAGGCGGAGGTCCACGGCAGTATTTGTTGGTCTAGCTGCAACAAGCTTTTGTTGAGTGGCCGGTGAGTACGATTCAGCTGCAGCCTCATTCACAATGTTCAAAATACATTAATTTCCATTGTTTAGCTAAATCCTAATTCGATGTGTTTAAATAAAAAGTAAAAACAGCTCATGTGATCATTTGAAAAATAAAATTATTTTATTATATATTATTTAATTTGAGCATATGGGCAAAAGCTTACCTTTTTCAAACAATTCCCAGGCGATCCTCATCCAGTACTAACCCGACCCGACACCACTTAGCTTCCGAATCGAATTGAGATCAGGCGTGCTCCAAGAATGATGTGGCCATGGCAAACTTTACTGAAAAACAAACTATTTAAGCAGCACTCAACTGACAGTCAGCCCGCTCCATGTCAGTCAGTTTCAATAAATCATCAAAAACATATGCAATAATAGATTTATTTGTGTTTCTGTATGCATATAATGTTGTGGAACGATATCCGTGCGCGTTGGGCGAAACATGCAGGTCTGATGGTCTCGAGCAGGGCAACTGTCACCAACGGCGGCACACGGACACTTTTAACTAGAGACACTTTGGCTAGATGGGCGTCTCTTGCGTACCATGCCCCGAACACTCAAAATTCGGAATATTACAACCCCAGGATGTAGGGGAAGTCTCCAGACGAGTGCAATAGGTAATTTATACAGGAATGTACATATAATTCTATTCTGCAGAAATCGTTTATATTATATTCTCATGGTAAATGTTGGAAAAAATCATTTTAACGTTACATTTAGTATTAAATAGGCTGCTTTAGAGAGCTGCTCTGCTTGACCACTACCTAGGCACTTGATCTCATCTGATCTCAGAAGCTGGCTTGAGGGTCAGGCCTGGTGAGCCATGGATGAGGCCGCCTGGGAATCTAAATGCTATCTTTTCTTTCACCATATTTTGGTGGCACCCATTTCAAACCATTTTACTCTAGCTATTTATACAACTGAGCGACTGAATTTAACTTTTAAGCTTTTTATGTGGTTAATGCCTTTTGCATACTATCTTGTAACATACATTTGTTTTTTTATATGTAGCCTCTCTCTCCTTCATGCTTTTTGTTTTGCTGAAACAACTTTAGACTGAGTTTAAAATTCCCTCCAAGTACGAAGGAACCGGTAGGAAACTTGCCTTCTTGGCTGCGTCCCCACCCGCGCACTAACGCACTAAATAGTGTGGGTTGTTGCCGTTTTCATTGTGATTTATATAACATTAGTACGGTAGGTGTGATTCAGAGCAACTAAAATGGACGTGAACGACACTGACACTACGTGCACATGCGCTGCTTTTTTGGATCATAGGGGCCACTCTAGTGGATTAACACAAGAACAGCGTTATTCTCCGGCTACCACTTTCAAATAAACTCTCGTAATGCAAACGACTGGGTGATCGTTTGCAGCCCAAAGAGACAAAAAAAGAGGCAAGAAGCAGCATAGAATACTACAAAGTTGTAGGGAATGATGCAGAAAGAAAGAAATGCATAATGTCGTGAAACTGAATGGAAGTAAGGCTGAAACAGAAGGTGAATGTGCAAAAGCTTACAACTCTAATCCCAGGCGATCTCCATCAAAAGCCACTAAACCAGGCCCGACCCTGTAGCTTCGAGATCAGACGAGATCGGGCGTATTCGAGTGAATGTGGCGTAGGCAAAGAACTGCGCTGAAAAACAAAACTATTTAAAGCACTCAACTGACAGTCAGCTTCCGCTCCATGTGGTAGTCGGTTTTAATAAACTTTATTCTTTGTACAGGCTCAGGTCCAAGGAAAAATAAATAAATAAATAAATAAAATGTCAAAAACATGCGTATTAGATTTATTTGTGTTTCATATTACCATATAATGTTATATAATGAGGCTATATTCAAAATAAACTATTTAAACAGAGGTACTTGTGAAACGGCTTTATATTAAAAAGTTAAACTGATAGCAAGCCGTTAACTACTACGTTCATTTAAATTTTATGGAACAGATTAAGCTGTTCCGAGATTTATTTGTGCTTATTACAGCGGTTTTTAAGCAGTGGTCTTTAAACTGCGTTATTCCTGACGTGTTTTTTAGGAAACAGGCTCATTATCGAGATCTATTTCTTAAGCTTATTTTGTAACAATATGTACTAAATGACACCAGAATAATTAGGTGGAAAACATACTGAATTAGACAAATACCAACCAACGGTTTTGCATAAGCGGGTCCGACATTATTGGTCTAGCTACTGTAAGCTTTGGACGGAAAGTGGCGGTGAAATAATTCAACTGCAACCTCATTACGTATTTAAAATGGTACCATTTCTTCTTGATAATAGTTAAAGAAGCAGCTCATTTAAATGAAATATATATTTAATTTGACATATACCTAAATAGTCTCCATCAAATTACTTAAGACCCTTCAGAACAGGGTCGGGCGTTAACTCAGGGTAGTGTGTTATGTGAGCTTTGCTAAGCTCAAACTATTTAAACACTCAACTGACAGTCAGCCCGCTCCATGTCCAGTCAGTTTTCAATAAAATCTCAAAAACATGTGCAAAATATTAAGTTGTTGTGTTTCTGTTATACATATAATGTTGTGAACGATATCAAGTATAGTTGGGCGGAAAACATGCAGGTCTGATGGTCTCGAGCACGGAGCGGAAGTATTTCATCGCAACAAGCGGCACCACGGACACTTTAACAGAACACTTTGGCTAGATGGAGCGTCTCTTGCGTCACATGCCCGAACATCTGGAATTGGGAATATTTACAGCAGGATGTAGAAGTCTCAAGACAGGTGCAATATTGAATTTATAGGAATGTACATATAATTCTATTATAAGTAATTTATATTATATTCTCCTTGGTAAATGTTGGAAAAAATCATTTTAACGTTACGTTGTCAACCCAAATAAACTTAGCTTTGAAGGCTGCGCTCTCTTCCAACCACACTACCTGAGCACTTGATCTCGGCCAGATCTCAGAGCTAAGCAGATCGGGCCTGGAATTGAAGTAGCAGATGGGGAGAACCGCCTGGGAATGCAGGTGCTGTAACTACTTTTTCACCCATTGTTTTGCCCTTCTTCGTTGCTTTCCATTTCAAAACATTTTACTCTATTATTTGCTTCAGACTGAATTTAACAGCTTGTGTATAGTTAATATTTACTTCCTCTGCTATACATTTTATATGTAGCCTCTCTCTGCCCTAAACTTACTTTTGTTTTGTAAATGGCACTTTCGATGATTTAAAATTCCTCTAAATCTTTGAAAGGAACCGATAGAAACTTGCCTTCTTAGCTCGTCTCCTTCAGCGCGCTAAATAGTGTGGGTTGTTTTGCCGTTTTCAATTGTGATTTGTTATTTTTGTTAGGTGTGTTTGTTGAGCAGCTAAAATGGACATCAAACGACACTGACACCGTGCATGCTGCTTTTGGTCTTAAGGGCCTCTGATACTGGATCTTTGAAACAGCATTCCTCCAGCTGCCACTTTCTAAATAAGCTCTCTGACATACTGACGACCTGGTGATCGTTTGCGCCCAAGAGAGAACAAAGAACCAAGAAGGCATGAATACTACAAAGTTGTAAAGGGTGAAAGTGAAAAATCATAACAATAAGCGAAACTGGATAGATAAGGCTGACAGAGGGTGATGTGCAAAACTTACAGCGCCTGGTGAGGCGGTCCATCAAACACTAATGAATGACCCTACTTGACACCGAGATCAGACGAGATCGAGATGTTGTTCGAAATGTGATAGCGAAACTATGAAAAACAAACTATTTAAGCACTCAACTGACAGTCAGCCGCTCCATGTGGCCAGTCAGTTTTCAGTAAACTTTATTCTTTATTACCGAACTCCGAGGTCAGGAAAATAAATAAATAAATAAAACTAAATCAAAACATATGCAAATATTACAAGTTTTATTTACTGTTTCTATTATACATATAATGTTATATAAGTAGGGAGCTATATTCAAAAAATAAACTATTACCTTTTGAATGTGACTAGACAGCTTTATATTTAAAAAATTAGCTGATATGACATCCGTTACTTTCGTTTACATTTAAGTTTTATGGAACGAATGCTTTGTTCAGATTGTTTGTGCTTATTACAGCAGTTTTTGGCAGTGGTCTTTAAACTTAGATTGACTAAATATTTTGGAAGCTTATGGCTCATTGTGGTCTATTTCTGCTTTTATTTGTAACAATATGTACTAAATGACGCAAGAATAATTGGGTGGAAAACATGCTGGATGAACAAATACCAATAAGCGGTTTTACATGGTCAAAATCATTTTTGTTTGGTCTGGCTACTTTAACAAGCTTTGAGGCAGAATGGTGATGAAATTCAAATTCATTATAAAACCTCATTCACAAATATTTCTAAAAATGAGTAATTTTCATTAATTTAACTTCAATCTAATTCTGATCATTTTAAATAAAGTTAAAAGGCAGCTCTGTAGCGTAAAATTCTTTGAAAAAATAAAATTAATTTAATTCCTCTCTTATTTAATTTTGAAGCATAACAGGCGAAAGCTTACAGCACCATTATTCCCAGGCGGTGTCTCCATCCAAGTGCAGCAGGCCCGACCCTGCTTGGCTTCCGAAGATCGGGCGAGATCAGTGCTCAAGTAGTATGACCGTAAGCGAAACTATGCTGAAAAACAAACTATTTAGCACTCAACTGACAGGTGTGCTCAAGTCAGTTTTCAATAAATGTCAAAAACATGTATTTATTAACACCAATTGCCATATAATGTGAGCGATATCAAGTATAGTTTGGTCTGATGAATCATATTGCGGGCAGAAGTATTTCATCATAACCAGCGCAGACACTTTTCTTTAAAACCTTTGGCTAAATCAGGAGGCGTCTACGTCTATTCTCGATCCGAATATTTGAGGATTGTAGAAGTCTCAGGCAATTTAATATCAAAGTGAATTTGCCAGGAATATATATAATTTCATAAAATCCATTATATTCTCCATAGTAAATGTTGAAAAATCATTTTTAACATTACGTTTATTAGCCGTAAACATACCGCTCTAAGCACAGCCACACTACACACAAGCATGATCTCAATGATCTCAGGAAGCTAAGCGAGGGTCGGGCCTGAGGTTGCAATGCCAGAACCGCCTGGGAATACCAGAGTGCTGTAGCTTTCTTGCCACTACCATTGTTTGCCCCTTCTTCAATTGCTTTTCATTTCAACATTTTACTCTGTATTTACTGTGAACATTTCAATTTAACTTTACGCTTTTTTATGCTGATTGTGCCTTTGCTGCTATCTATAACATGTTTTATGTAGCCTCTCTCTCTTACTTTCTAACCTTTTTGTTTGCTGGTAACTTTTCTGATTTAAAATTCCTCAATGCAGAAGGAACCGGTAGAAACTTGCAGCTTCTTGGCTGCGTCCCTTGCACTACTTTCTAAATAATTGTAGGTTGTTTGCCGTTTTCATTGGGTTGTATAGCATTAGTGATACGGTAGAAGTGTGTTTGATTCCAGAGCAACTAAATGGACGTGAACGACACTGACACTACGTGCACCGCGCTTTTTGGATCATGAGGAGCCCTCTGGTGGATTAACACAAGAACAACGTTATCTCCCAAAGCCTGCACTTTCGTATACGCTCTCCTTAATACTGACGACGATGGTTGTAGCCCAAAGAGAACAAAGGAGCAAGGAGAAGCAACATAGAATACCTACAAAGTTGTAAAGATGATGCAGAAAAAGAGTGCATAGCGTGTAAGCGAAGCTATTGAATGGAGAAGTAAAGGCTAAACAGAAGGTGAATGATATAAAAAGCTTACAGCACCTGGTATTCCCCAGGCAGTCTCCATCAAGTACTAACCAGGCCCGACCCTGCTTAACTTCGAGGATCAAAACGAGATGGGCGTGTTCAGGGTATGTGGTGTGACGTCAGCGAACTAAACTGAAAAACAAAATATTTAAACTCAACTGACAGTCAGCCCGCTCCATGTGTCCAGTCAGTTTCAATAAACTTTTCCTTCTTTATTACAGACTCAAGGTCCAAAGGAAAATAAATAAATGAAATAAAATGTCAAAAACATAACAATATTAGATTTATTTGTGTTTCTATTTATACATATAATGTTATACCAAAAAGCGGAGCTATATTCAAAAATAAACTATTTAAACACTGAGGGTAGCAGCAGACAGCTTTATATTAAAAAGTTAAACTGATAGCAGCGCCGTTATTTCACGTTCATTTGAGTTTTTATGGAACAGATCGCTTTGTTTCAGATTTATTTGTACTTATTACAGCAGTTTTAAGCAGTGGTCTAAACGCGTTATTAAATGTTTTTGAAACAGGCTCATTAATAAGATAGCTACTGCACTTTTTATTTGTAGCAACCTTCGGCCTGCCAGAATAATTAGGTGGAAAACACTGAATTAGACAATACCAGCCAGCGGTTTTTGCTGTTGAGTCCGGCAGTATTTTGTTGGTCTAGCTGCACACAACAAGCTTTGAGCGGAAGTGAGCGGTGAAAGCTAAATTCAGCTGCAACCTCTGTCTAGTATTCCGAAATGAAGTAATTTTCATTGTTTAACTAAATCTAATTCGATGTGTTTAAATAAAAAGTTAAAGGCAGCTCATAGTAAATTATTTGAAGTAAAATTATTTAATTATATATTATTTAATTTAAAGGCATATGGGCAAAAGCTTACAGCACCTGGTATTCCCAGGCGGTCTCCCATCAAGTACTAACCAGGCCCGACCACCACTTAGCTTCGAGATCAGGCAGGTCGGGCGTGCTCGAGGTGGTGGCCACGTAAGCCCAGGCTGCTGAAAAACAAGCTATTTAAGCACTCAACTGACAGTCCAGCCCGCTCCATGTGTCAGTCAGTTTTCAATAAATCATCAAAAAGCATATGCAATATTAGGTTATTTGTGTTTCTGTATACATATAATGTTGTGAAACGATATCAAGTATAGTTAGGCGGCGGAAAACATACAGGTCTGATGGTCTCGAGAATGGCTATCGCAACAAAGCGGCACACGGACACTTTTAACAGAACACTTTGGCTAGATGGGCGTCTCTGCGTCTGTGCAGACCTCAGATTGAGAGATATTACAGCAGGATGTGGGAAGTCTCCAAAGGCAAGAGTGCAATATTGAGTGAATTTATACAGGAATGTACATATAATTCCTATTCTACCTAAGAAATACGTTTATATTACTCAGCTTCTCATGGTAAATGTTGGAAAATCATTTTTAACGTTCGTTATTAAGCCGTAGGCTGCTTTGAAGGCTGCTCCTGCGCTTGCGGCCACACACTACCTGAGCCGCGCCCGATCTGCGTCTGATCTGGGGCTAAGCAGGAGTCGAGACTGGTTAGTGGATGGGAGACCGCCCTAGCTACCAGGTGCTTTTCACCATTGTTGCCCTTCTTTTTAATTGCTTTCCCATTTCCGACATTTTACTCTATTATTTATACAACTGAGCGACTGAATTGCTTTTAAAGCTTTTTATGTAGTTAATACTTTATCATAACATACATTTTTTTATATGTAGCCTCTCTCTCTGCCCTAAGCTACTTTTGTTTTTTGCTGAAACATTTTTTAAACTGAGTTTAAATTCCTCCAAAATCTGTGAAGAACCGGTAGGAAACTTGCCTTCTTGGCTCGCTAACCAGCGCGCCTAGCGCGCACTAAATGGTGTGGGTTGTTTGCGTTTCAATACATGATTTATATATATACTTGTTGAAATGCGGTAGGGTGTGTTTGATTCAGAGCAACTAGAAATGAGCGTGAAACGACACTGACACCACGTGCACATGTGCTGCTTTTTGGATCATGAGCCCTCTAGTAGTTAACACAAGAACAAGCGTTATCTCCCAAAGCTGCCACTTTAATGGCTCACCGACAATACTAATGACTGGTATTGTTGATGCGTTTGTAGCCAAGAGAACAAAAGAATGAAAGGGAAAACTGGCATAGAGTACATATACAAAGTTGTAAAGGAATGATGCAGAAAGAAATGCATAGCGTATGGGCGAAACTAAGATAGATAAAAAGACTGAAGCAGAGAAGGTGAATGTGTGCAAAAAACACAGCACCAAGTATTCCCCAGTGATTCTCCCATCAGAGGCACTAACCAGGTGACCCTGCTTAGCTTCGAGATCAAGGCGAGATCGAGGCATGTTCAGGAGCCTAGTGTGGCATCCTCTCAGCGGAAACACGCTGAAAAACCAAACTATTTAAGCACTCAACTGACAGAGTCCAGCCGCTCCATGTGTCAGTCAGTTTCAATAAACTTTATTCTTGTGTGTTACAGACTCAAGGTCCAAAGGAAAAATAAATAAATAAATAAATAAAATGTCAAAAACATGTGCAATATTAGATTTATTTGTGTTTCTGTTATACATATAATGTTATATAAGCGGGAGCTATATTCAAAAATAAACTATTTAAACACTGAGATGGCAACCAGACAGCTTTATATTAAAAAAAGTTAAACTGATAGCAAGCCTTCGTTAACTACGTTCATTTAAGTTTTTATGGAACAGATGCTTTGTTCAGATTTATTTGTGCTTTATTACAGCGATTTTAAGCAGTGGTCTTTAAACTTGCGTTAACTAAATGTTTTAGGAAACAGGCTCATTATCCGAGTCTATTTCTGTACTTTATTTGTAACAATATGTACTAAATGACACCAGAATAATTAGGTGGAAAACATGCTGGATTGAACAAATACCGTAAGCGGTTTCACATGGCCGGAGTCCGGCAGTATTTTGTTGGTCTAGCTGCACAACAAGCTTTGAACGGAAGTGAGCGGTGAGCTAAATTCAGCTGCAACCTCATTCACAATGTTCAAAATGAGTAATTTTCCATTGTTTAACTAAATCTAATTCGATGTGTTTAAATAAAAGTTAAAGGCAGCTCATGGCGTAAATTATTTGAAAAGTAAAATTATTTAATTATATATTATTTAATTTAAGGCATATGGGCAAAAACTTACAGCACCATTCATTCCCAAGCGGTCTCCCATCCAAGTACTAGCCAAGTCCAACCCTGCTTAGCTTCCATGATCAGACGAGAGTGGGCGTGCTCAGGAAGTAGATGTGTGTGGCAGAAGCTATATGAAAAACAAACTATTTAAGCACTCAACTGACAGTCAGCCCGCTCCATGTGTCCAGTCAGTTTTCAATAAAATGTCAAAAACATGTGCAATATTAGATTTATTTGTGTTTCTGTTATACATATATAATATTGTAGTGATATCAGAAATATAGTTGAGCGGGAAGCTTATGCAGGTCTCTGATGGTCTCAAAACCACGAATGGAAGTATTTCATCATAACAAAAGCGACACCACGAGACACTGGCAAGACACTTTGCGGCTAGATGGGCGTCTCTTCGTCTGTGCGAACTTCTCGGGTCCGAATATTAGCAGGATCAGGGAAGTCTCCAAGAGGCGAAATTGCAATATTAAGTGGTGCCTGAGGAATGTACATATAATTCTATTCTGCAAAAGCCGTTTATATTATATTCTCCTTGGTAAATGTTGGAAAAACCATTTTAACGTTACGTTGTCGCTTAAATAGGCTGCTTTAGAGAGCTGCTCTCGCTTACGGCCACACTACCCTGAGCACGCCCGATCTCGTCTGATCTCGGAAGCTAAGCAGGGTCGGGAGCCTGAACCAAGTGGATAGGAGACCGCCTGGGAATACCAGGTGCTGTAAGCTTTCTTTTTCACCCATTGTTGCCCTTCTTTAATTGCTTTCCCCATTTCAAACATTTTACTCTATTATTTGCTTCTAGCTGAGCGACTAGATTTAACTTTTAAAAGCTTTTTATGTAGTTAATGCCTTTGCACTGCTATCTGTATACATTTTTTATATATTAGCCTCTCTCTCTGCCCTATTTTGTACTTTTGTTTTGCTGAAACAACTTTGGGCAGGTTTAAATTTCCCTCAAAGTCTGAGAAGGAACATTGAGGCTTTGCCTTCTTGGCTCAATACCACCGGCGCACTAGCAGCACTAAATAGTATGGGTTGTTTGCCCGTTTCATTTATGATTATATATACTTGTTAATGCAGTGGGTGTGTTTGATTCAGAGCAACTAGAAATGGGCGTGAAACGACACTGACACCACTGCGTGCACATGCTGCTTTTTTGGATCATAGGAGCCTCTGGTGGATTAACACAAGAACAACGTTATCTCCCCAAAGCTGCCACTTTCAAGCTGGCTCTCGACAATACTGGCGACTGGTGATGCGTTTGTAGCCAAGAGAACAAAGGGCAAGAGGAAAAGCAGCATAGAGTACATACAAGTTGTAAGGAATGATGCTGAAAAGTGCATGGCGTGTGGGCGAAACTGATGGAAGTAAAAAGACTGAAGCAGAGAAAGGTGAATGTGTGCAAGCTTACGCTTCCTGGTATTTTGGGCGGTCTCCCATCCAAGTACTAACCAGGCCCGACCCTGCTTAGCTTCGAGAGATCAGCAGATCGAGGCGTGTTTCAAGTATGGTGTAATGGCGAGAACTGAGCTGAAAAACAAACTATTTAAGCACTCAACTGACAGTCAGCCCGCTCCATGTGTCCAGTCAGTTTTCAATAAACTTTATTCTTTATTACAGACTCAAGGTCCAAAGGAAAAATAAATAAATAAATAAATAAAATCTCCAAAAAACATGTTTTAATATTAGATTTTATTTGTATTTCATATATAATGTTATATAAGCAGAATATTCAAAAGCAAACTATTTAAACACTGAGATGGCAACCAGACAGCTATATTAAAAAAGTTAAACTGATAGCAGCCAGATTACTTCGTTTCCATTTAAGTTTTATGGAACAGTGCTTTGTTCAGATTTATTTGTGCTTATTACACAGCAGTTTTAAGCAGTGGTCTTTAAACTTTTAACGTTGACCTAATGTTTTGGAAACAGGCTCATTGTCGGGTCTATTTCTGCTTTTATTTGTAACAATATGTACTAAATGACACCAGAATAATTAGGTGGAAAACATGCTGAATTGAACAAATACCAGCCAAGCGGTTTTGCATAGATCGGCAATCATTTTGATACAACACACAACAAGCACACAGGCAGGTAAGCGGTGAGCTAAATTCAGCTGCAACCTCATTCTAATGTTCAAATACATTTTCCATTGTTTAACTAAAATCTAATTAGATGTGTTTTGACCAAGTTAAAACAGCTCATAGGCGTAGGAATTATTTAAGTAAAATTATTTAATTATATATTATTTAATTTAAAATATCAGACAAAAACTTACAGCACTGGTATTCCCAGGGTCTCCCATCAAAGTACTATATAGGCCCGACCATAACCCACTTCCGAGATCAGGCCGAGATCTAGAATTGCTCAAGGAATGTAAGTGTAATGTGAAGCTTACTGAAAAACAAACTATTTAAGCACTCAACTGACGGTCCGGCCCGCTCCGCAGCGCCAGTCGGTTTTTCAGCAAATGTCAAAAAGCAATAATGCGTTGTTGTTTATATTGCCGCCGCCAATGTTGCTGACGATATAAGTATAGATTGGTGAAAACGGTCTGATGGTCTCGACGCGGGCGAAATGTTTACGCCATAACCACCAGCACCGGACTTTTAACAGAGACACTTTGGCTGAAAATGGGCGTCTGCTTAAGTGTGCCGAACGCAATTGAGAATATTACAGCAGGATGGCGGGAAATACCAAAGGCGAAATTTAATGTAAAATTGAATTTATACAGAGAACCGCATAATTATTCTATAAATGGATTTATATTATATTCTCGCTTGGTAAATGTTGGAAAAAATCATTTTTTAACGTTAGTTGCTTAAGCTTAAATAGGCTGCTTTAGAAGCTGCTCTACGCTTACGGCCACTACCTGGTACGCCCGATCTCGTCCACAAGTCGGAGCTAACGAGTTTGAGCTGATAATATGGATAGGAGAACCGCCTAGAATACCAAATTATATAGCTTCTTGCCCTGCATTGTTTGCCCTTCTTTAGTACTTTCCATTTCAAACATTTTATATTATTTATACAACTGAGCGACTGAATTTAACTTTAAGCTTTTTATGTAGTTAATGCCTTTGCTGCTATCTGTACTGCTTGTTTTTTATATATAGCCTCTCTCTCACCTAAACACTTTTGTTTTGCTGGCTCTTTAGAACTGAGTTTAAATTCCCTCCAGAAATGCGAAAAGACATTGAGAAACTTGCCTTCTTAGCTGCGTCCCCCCTTAGCACTAACTTTTCGTAAGTGCTAGGTTATTTACGTTTCATTGTGATTTATATACTTGTTGAAATGCAGTGAGGTGTGTTTGATTCAGAGCAACTAGAAATGGGCGTGAGCGACACTGACACTCATGCCTTCTTTGGATTCATGGGGAGCCCTCTCTAATTAGTTAACACAAGAACAGCGTTATGCTGACTGCTTTCAATAAAGCTCTGAACAATACTGACGACTGGTGATGGGTTCATATTAGAAGACAAAGAAATAAAAAGAGGGCTTGGCATGGAGTACCTACAAAGTGCCAGCAAGAATGATCACCCAGAAAAGAAATCATAACGTGTAAACTTGAAACTGAATGGAGAAATGAGGCTGAAGCAGAAGGTGAATGTGTGCAAAACACAGCACACAAGTATGAAGTCATCCAAGTACTAACCAGGCCCGGCCTGCTTCCTTCAGGATCAGGCAGATCGATGTTCAAGGTAATATAGCCATCAAACAAAACAGCTATTTATTTTCAACTGATCGGCCGCTCCATGTGTCAGTCATTTTTCAATAAACTTTATTCTTTATTACAGACTCAAGATTCAAGGAAAATAAATAAATAAATAAATAAAATGCTCAAAAAACATGTGCAATATTAGATTTATTTGTGTTTCTGTTATACATATATAATGTTATATAATGGGGGCTATATTCAAAATAAACTATTTAAACACTGAGGATAGCAGCCAGACTAGCTTTATATTAAAAAAGTTAAACTGATATGGCCTTGAACCTTCGTTCATTTTAAGTTTTTATGGAACCAGATGGCTTTTGTTCAGATTTATTTGTGCTTATTACAGCAGTTTTTAAGCAGTGGTCTTTAAACTTCGTTGACTAAATGTTTTGAAACAGGCTCGTTATGGGTCTATTTCTGCTTTTATTTGTAACAATATCAACATAAATGACTGCAGAATAATTAGGTGAAAACATGCTGAATTGAACATACAGCCAGCGGTTTGCATACCAAAGCGAGTCCGGCAGTATTTTGTTGGTCCCAACTGCACAACAAGCTTTGAGCGGAAGTGGCGGTGTTCCATTCCAGCTGCAACCTCATTCACAATGTTTAGTGAAGTAATTTTCATTGTTTAACTAATCTAATTCGATGTGTTTAAATAAAAGTTAAAGGCAGCTCATGGCGTAAATTATTTGAAAAGTAAAATTATTTAATTATATATTATTTAATTTAAGGCATATGGGCAAAAGCTTACAGCACCTGGTATTCCCAGGCGGTCTCCCATCCAAGTACTAACCAGGCCCGACCCTGCTTAGCTTCCGAGATCAGACGAGATGAGGCGTTCTCGAGGTAGTGTGGCGTGGCAAGCTTTACTGAAAAAACAAAACTATTTAAGCACTCAACACGATCAAGCCCGCTCCATGTGTCCAGTCAGTTTTTCAATAAATATAAAACATATGCAATAATAGATTTATTTGTGTTTCTGTTATACATATAATATTGTGAGCGATATCAGAAATATAGTTGAAGGCGGAAAACATACCGGAGTCACCAGTGGTCTCGAGGCGCGGAATGGAAGTATTTCCTTCATAACCATGACACCACGGACACTTTTACTAACAGAACACTTTTGGCTAAATGGGCGTCTCTTGCGTCTGTGCGAACCTCGGGTCCGGAATATTACAGCAGGATGTGAAGTCTCAAAACGAGGTACAATATTAAGTGAATTTATACAGGAATGTACATATAATTCTATTCTATAAAAATCGTTTATAATATATTCTCCTTGGTAAATATTGGAAAAATATTTAGCATTCACGTTATACGCTTAAATAGGCTGCTTAGAAGGCTGCTCTAGCTTACGGCCACACTACCTGAAACCTTGCCCGATCTCGTCTGATCTCGGAAGCTAAGCAGGGGTCGGGCCTGGTAGTACTTGGATGGGAGACCGCCTGGGAATACCAGGTGCTGTAAGCTTTTGCGCACTTTCACCCATTGTTTGCCCCTTCTTTAATTGCTTTCCCATTTCAAACATTTTACTCTATTATTTATACAACTGAGCAGCTAGATTGCTTTTAAGCTTTTTATAGTTATATGCCTTTTTACTGCTCCTGTAACATACATTTTATATGTAGCCTCTCTCTGCCCTAAACACTTTTTGTTTTTTGCTGAAACAACTTTAGACTGAGTTAAATTCCCTCAAGTACGAAGAACCGGTAGGCTTTCCTTCTTAGCTCGTCCCCACCAGCTTTCGCACTAAATAGTGTGGAGTTCATTTGCGTTTCATTGTGGTTATATACTTGAAATGAGCGGTAGGGGTGTGTTTTGATTCGGAAGCAACTAGAAATGGGCGTGAACGACACTGACACAACATTGCATACTTAGCTTTTTTGGATCATAAGGAGCCCTCTGGTGGATTAACACCACAAGAACATAGCGTTATCTCCCAAAGCTACCACTTTTTAACTCAGCTCTCGACAATACTGGCGACTGGTGATTTGTAGCCCAAAGAGAACAAGAACTAAAAGAGGAAGAAACTGGCATAGAATACCTACAAGTTGTAAAGGGAATGATGCAGAAAAAGAGTGCATAGCGTGTAAATGAAACTGAATGAAGTAAAAGACTACAAACCAGAAGGTGAATGTGTTGCAAAAAGCTTACAGCACCTGGTATTCCCAGAAACGGCAGTCTCCCATCCAAGTACTAACCAGGCCGACCCTGCTTAGCTTTAGAGATCGGGCCGAGATCGAGGCGTGTTCAGAGGTAGTGTGGCCGTAGGCGAGAACTGCGCTGAAAAACAAACTATTTAAGCACTCAACTGACAGTCAGCCCGCTCCATGTGTCCAGTCAGTTTTCAATAAACTTTATTCTTTATTACAGACTCAAGGTCCAAAGGAAAAATAAATAAATAAATAAAATGTCAAAAACATGTGCAATAGAATTGTTGTGTTTCTGTATACATATAATGTTATATATAGCCGGGGAGCTATAATAAAAATAAACTATTTAAGCTTACTGAATGGCAAGCAGACCAGCTTTATATTAAAAAAAGTTAAACTGATAGCAAGCCTTCGTTAACTACGTTCATTTAAGTTTTTATGGAACAGATGCTTTGTTCAGATTTATTTGTGCTTATTACAGCAGTTTTAAGCAGTGGTCTTTAAACTTGCGTTGACTAAATGTTTTAGGAAGCACGCTCATGGTCAGCTCTATTTCTGCTTTTATTTGTAACAATATGCTCTAAATGACACCAGAATAATTAGGTGGAGAAAAACAGCACTGAATTGAACAAATACCAATATAGCGGTTTGCATGGCGGGTCGGCAGTATTTTGTTGGTCTAATGCACAACAAGCTTTGAGCGGAAGTGGCGGTGAGCTAAATTCAGCTATAACCTCATTACAATGTTCAAAATAGGTAATTTTCATTGTTTAACTAAATCTAATTCGATGTGTTTAAATAAAAGTTAAAGGCAGCTCATGGCGTAAATTATTTGAAAAGTAAAATTATTTAATTATATATTATTTAATTTAAGGCATATGGGCAAAAGCTTACTGGCACCTAAACATCCCAGGCGGTCTCCCATCAAGTACTAACCAGGCCCGACCCTGTAGCTTCCCGGGATCAGACGAGGTCAGGCGTGCTCAGGGTAGTGTGGCCCGTAGCCGGAAACTGCTGAAAAACAAACTATTCCAGCACTCAACTGACGTTAGCCGCTCCATGTGTCCAGTCAGTTTTCAATAAAATGTCAAAAACATGTGCAATATTAGATTTATTTGTGTTTCTGTTATACATATAATGTTGTGAACGATATCAAGTATAGTTGGGCGGAAAACATGCAGGTCTGATGGTCTCGAGCACGGAGCGGAAGTATTTCATCACAACAAGCGGCACACGGACACTTTTAACAGAGACACTTTGGCTAGATGGAGGCGTCTCTTGCGTCTGTGCCCGAACCTCGGAATTCGGAATATTACAGCAGGATGTGGGGAAGTCTCAAGACGAGTGCAATATTAAGTGAATTTATACAGGAATGTACATATAATTCTATTCTATAAGAAATCGTTTATATTATATTCTCCTTGGTAAATGTTGGAAAAATCATTTTAACGCATTCGTTGGCCAGCAAATGGCTGCTTTGAAGGCTGCTCTCGCTTACGGCCACACTACCCTGAGCACGCCCGATCTCGTCTGATCTCGGAAGCTAAGCAGGGTCGGGCCTGGTTAGTACTTGGATGGGAGACCGCCTGGGAATACCAGGTGCTGTAAGCTTTTGCGCACTTTCACCCATTGTTTACCTTCTTTGTTCTTTCCCATTTCAAACATTTTACTCTATTATTTATACAACTGAACGACTGAATTTTAACTTTTAAGCTTTTTATGTAGTTAATGCCTTTGCACTGCTATCTGTAACATACATTTTTATATGTAGCCTCTCTCTCTGCCTAAACACTTTTGTTTTTGCTGAAACAACTTTAGACTGAGTTTAAAATTCCCTCCAAGTACGAAGGAACCGGTAGGAAACTTGCCTTCTTGGCTGCGTCCCCACCCGCGCACTAACGCACTAAATAGTGTGGGTTGTTGCCGTTTCATTGCGGTTATATACTTATTGGTACGGTGGTGTGTTTGATTCAGAGCAACTAAAATGGACGTGAACGACACTGACACTACGTGCACATGCTGCTTTTTGGATCATAGGAGCCCTCTAGTGGATTAACACAAGAACAGCGTTATCTCCCAAAGCTGCCACTTTCAATAAGCTCTCGACAATACTGACGACTGGTGGGTCGTTTGTAGCCCAAGAGAACAAAGGGCAAAAAGAGGAGAAACTGGCATAGAGTACATACAAAGTTGTAAGGGAATGATGCAGAAAAGAGAGTACGCAACGTATGGCGAAACTGAATGGAGAAGTAAAAGACTGAAGCAGAGAAGGTGAATGTGTGCAAAAGCTTACAGCACCTGGTATTCCCAGGCGGTCTCCCATCCAGGTACTAACCAGGCCGACCCTGCTTGGCTTCCGAGATCAGACGAGATCGGGCGTGTTCAGGGTAGTGTGGCCGTAAGCAGGAACTGCGCTGAAAAACAAACTATTTAAGCACTCAACTGACAGTCAGCCCGCTCCATGTGTCCAGTCAGTTTCAATAAACTTTTATTCTTTTATTACAGACTCAAGGTCAAGGAAAAATAAATAAATAAAATAAATAAAATATCCAAAAACATATGCAATATTAGATTTATTTGTGTTCTGGTATACATATAATGTTATATAAGCGGGAGCTATATTCAAAAATAAACTATTTAAACACTGAGATGGCAACCAGACAGCTTTATATTAAAAAAAGTTAAACTGATAGCAAGCCGTTAACTACGTTCATTTAAGTTTTATGGAACAGTCTTTGTTCAGATTTATTTGTGCTTATTACAGCAGTTTTAAGCAGTGGTCTTCAGCACGTTGACCTTCTAAATGTTTTTTAGGAAACAGGCTCAAAATTAATGGTCTATTTCTGCTTTTTGTGTAACAATATGTACTAAATGACACCAGAATAATTAGGTGGAAAACATGCTGAATTGAACAAATACCAATGGCGGTTTTTGCATAAGCGGAGTCGGCAATATTTTGTTGGTCTAAGCTGCACAACAAGCTTTGAACGGAAGTGAGCGGTGAGCTAAATTCAGCTGCAACCTCATTCACAATGTTCAAAATGAGTAATTTTCCATTGTTTAACTAAATCTAATTCGATGTGTTTAAATAAAAGTTAAAGGCAGCTCATGGAGTAAATTATTTGAAAAGTAAAATTATTTAATTATATATTATTTAATTTGAGCATATAAACCAGCACCCCCTGGCCTGGTATTCCCAGGCGGTCTCCCATCCAAGTACTAACCAGGCCCGACCCTGCTTAGCTTCCGAGATCAGACGAGATCGGGCGTGCTCAGGGTAGTGTGGCCGTAAGCGGAAACTATACTGAAAAACAAACTATTTAAGCACTCAACTGACAGTCAGCCCGATCCATGTGTCCAGTCAGTTTTCAATAAAATGTCAAAAACATGTGCAATATTAGATTTATTTGTGTTTCTGTTATACATATAATATTTAATGGGCGATATAAGTATAGTTGGGCGGAAAACATGCAGGTCTGATGGTCTCGAGCACGGAGCGGAAGTATTTCATCGCAACAAGCGGCACACGGACACTTTTAACAGAGACACTTTGGCTAGATGGAGGCGTCTCTTGCGTCTGTGCCCGAACCTCGGAATTCGGAATATTACAGCAGGATGTGGGGAAGTCTCAAGACGAGTGCAATATTAAGTGAATTTATACAGGAATGTACATATAATTCTATTCTATAAGAAATCGTTTATATTATATTCTCCTTGGTAAATGTTGGAAAAATCATTTTAACGTTACGTTGTCGCTTAAATAGGCTGCTTTAGAGAGCTGCTCTCGCTTACGGCCACACTACCCTGAGCACGCCCGATCTCGTCTGATCTCGGAAGCTAAGCAGGGTCCGGGCCTGAATTAGTACTTGGATGGGAGACCGCCTGGGAATACCAGGTGTGCTGTAAGCTTTTCTTGCCACTTTCACCCATTGTTTGCCCTTCTTTGGTGGCTCCCATTTCAACATTTGCTCTAATATTTTATACAACTGAGCGACTGAATTTAACTTTTAAAGCTTTTTGTATGATTAATGCCTTTGCACTGCTATCTGTAACATACATTTTTATATGTAGCCTCTCTCTCACCCTAAACACTTTTGTTTTTGCTGAAACAACTTTGAGCAGGTTTAGAATTCCCTCAAAGTACAGAAGAACCGGTAGGAAACTTGCCTTCTTGGCTGCGTCCCCACCCGAGCACTAACGCACTAAATAGTGTGGGTTGTTTGCCGTTTCATTGTGATTTATATACTTGTTAGTACGGTGCAAGTGTGTTTGATTCAAGAGCAACTAGAAATGGACGTAGACAACACTGGCACTACATGCATGCCTTTTGGATCGCAAGGCCCTCTAGTGGATTAACACAAGAACAGCGTTATCTCCCAAAGCTGCCACTTTCAATAAGCTCTCGACAATACTGACGACTGGTGATCGTTTGTAGCCCAAGAGAACAAAGGGCAAAAAGAGGAGAAACTGGCATAGAGAATACCTACAAAGTTGTAAAGGGAATGATGCAGAAAAAAAGTCACATAGCGTGTAAGCGAAACTGAATGGAGAAGTAAAAGACTGAAGCAGAGAAGGTGAATGTGTGCAAAAGCTTACAGCACCTGGTATTCCCAGGCGGTCTCCCATCCAAGTACTAGCCAGGCCTTGACCCTGCTTGGCTTCCGGATCAGACGAGATCGAGGCGTGTTCAGGGTAGTGTGTGCATGGCGGAAACTGCGCTGAAAAACAAACTATTTAAAGCACTCAACTGACAGTCATGCATCCATGTGTCGATCAGTTTTCAATAAACTTTTATTCTTTATTACAGACTCAAGGTCCAAAGGAAAAATAAATAAATAAATAAAATGTCAAAAACATGTGCAATATTAGATTTATTTGTGTTTCTGTTATACATATAATGTTATATAGCGAGAGCTATATTTAAAACAAACTTTATTTAAAGCACTGAGATGGCAACCAGACAGCTTTATATTAAAAAAGTTAAACTGATAGCAAGCCTTCGTTAACTTCGTTCATTTTAAGTTTTTACTGGAACAGATCTTTGTTCAGATTTATTTGTGCTTATTACAGCAGTTTTAAGCAGTGGTCTTTAAACTTGCGTTGACTAAATGTTTTTAGGAAACAGGCTCATTGTCGGGTCTATTTCTGCTTTTATTTGTAACAATATGTACTAAATGACACCAGAATAATTAGGTGGAAAACATGCTGAATTGAACAAATACCAGCCAAGCGGTTTGCATGGCGGGTCCGGCAGTATTTTGTTGGTCTAGCTGCACAACAAGCTTTGAACGGAAGTGGCGGTGAAGGCGAATTCAGCTGCAACCTCATTCACAATGTTTCAAAATAGTGTTTCCATTGTTTAACTAAATCTAATTCGATGTGTTTAAATAAAAAGTTAAAAACATCATAAGTAGAATTATTTGAAAAGTAAAATTATTTTAATTATATATTGACCCCAATTTGAGCATATGGGCAAAAGCTTACGGCACCTGGTATTTTCCCAGGCGGTCTCCCCATCCAAGTACTAACCAGGCCCGACCACCGCCAACTTCGGATCAGACGAGATCAGGCGTGCTCAGGGTAGTGTGGCCATCAGCAAACTTCTCTTTAGAAAAACAAAACTATTTAAGCACTCAACTGACAGTCAGCCCGCTCCATGTTGTCAGTCAGTTTTCAATAAAATATCAAAAACATGGCACGTAATGGATTTGTTGTGTTTCTGTTGCCATATAATCTATTTAGACGATATCAGAGTATAGTTGGGCGGAAAACATGCAGGTCTGATGGTCTCGGGCTTTGGGCGGAAGTATTCGCAACAAGCAGCACGCGAGACACTTTTAACAGAGACACTTTGGCTAGATGGAGAGCGTCTCTTGCGTCTGTGCGAACCTCGAATTCGGAATAGCCACAGCAGGATGTGGGAAGTCAAGACGAGTGCAACAATAGTGAATTTATACAGGAATGTACATAATTTCTATTCTATAAGAAATCGTTTATATTATATTCTCCTTGGTAAATGTTGGAAAAACCATTTAGCGTTCGTTATCGCTTAAATAGGCTGCTTTTGAGAGCTGCTCTCGCTTACGGCCACACTACCCTGAGCACGCCCGATCTCGTCTGATCTCGGAAGCTAAGCAGGTCGGGCCTGAATTAGTACTTGGATGAGAACCGCCTGGGAATACCAGGTGCTGTAGCTTTACACCTCACCATTATTTGCCCCTTCTTTAATTGCTTTCCCATTTCAAACATTTTACTCTGTATTTATACAACTGAACATGCGTTAACTTTTAAGCTTTTTGTAGTTAATGCCTTTTGCACTGCTATGTACATTTTATATGTAGCTCCTCTCTCTGCTTCGCTTTGCGCATTTTTGCTGCTGAAACAACTTTAGACTGAGTTTAAATTCCTCAAGTGCAGAAGAACCGGTAGAAACTTGCCTTCTTAGCTCGTCCCCACCCGCGCACTAACGCACTAAATAGTGTGGGTTGGTTTGCCGTTCATTTAACTTGATTTATATACTTGTTAGTACGGTAGGGTGTGTGATTCAGAGCAACTAGAAATGGACGTGAACGACGCGACACTACGTGCACATGCCTTTTTGGATCGCCGGAGCCCTCTAATTGGATTAACACAAGAACAGCGTTATCTCCCAAAGCTGCCACTTTCAATAAGCTCTCGACAATACTGACGACTGGTGATCGTTTGTAGCCCAAGAGAACAAAAGGGCAGAGGAAAGCTTGGCATAGAATACCTACAAAGTTGTAAGGGAATGATGAAAGAAATGCATAGCATTATGGCGAAACTGAATGGAGAAGTAAAAGACTACAAACAGAGAAGGTGAATGTGTGTCAAAGCTTACAGCACCTGGTATTCCCAGGCCCGACCCGTCTTAGCTTCCGAGATCAGACGAGATCGGGCGTGTTCAGGTAGTGTGTGCATGGCGAAACTACTTTGAAAAACAAACTATTTAAGCACTCAACTGACAGTCAGCCCGCTCCATGTGTCGATCCAGTTTTCAATAAGCTTTCTTTATTACAGACTCAGGTCAAAAGGAAAAATAAATAAATAAATAAAATGTCAAAACATGTGCAATATTGATTTATTTGTGTTTCTATTATACATATAATGTTATATAGCGGGGCTATATTCAAAATAAACTATTTAAACACTGAGATGGCAACCAGACAGCTTTATATTAAAAAATTTAAACTGATAGCAAGCCTTCCGTTAACTACGATCATTTAAGTATTTATGAAACAGATGTTTTGTCAGATTTATTTGTGCTTATTACAGCAGTTTTAAGCAGTGGTCTTTAAACTTGCGTTGACTAAATGTTTTAGGAAACGAAACCATTATCGGGTCTATTTCTGCTTTTATTTGTAACAATATGTACTAATGACACCAGAATAATTAGGTGGAAACATGCTGAATTGAACAAATACCAATAGCGGTTTGCATAAGCGGGTCCGGCAATATTTTTGTTGGTCTAATGCACAACAAGCTTTGAGCCGGAAGTGGCGGTGAAGCTAAATTCAGCTGCAACCTCATTCACAATGTTCAAAATGAGTAATTTTCCATTGTTTAACTAATCTAATTAGGTGTGTTTTAAATAAAGTTAAAAGGCAGCTCATGGCGTAAATTATTTGAAAAGTAAAATTATTTAATTATATATTATTTAATTTAAAGGCATATAGGCAAAAGCTTACATACCTATAGTATTCCCAGGCGGTCTCCCCATCAAGTACTAGCAGGCCGACCCTGCTTAGCCTTCGAGATCAGGGCCGAGATGCAAGTGCTCAGGGTATGTAGTGTGTTGCATCATGAGCTACTAGAAAAACAAACTATTTAAGCACTCAAACTGACAGTCAGCTGGCTCCATGTGTCCAGTCAGTTTCAATAATCACTCAAAAACATGTGCAATATTAGATTTATTTGTGTTTCATATACATATAATGTTGTGAGGCGATATCAAAGTATGAGTTAGGCGGAAAACATACAGGTCTGATGGTCTCGACACGAATGGAAGTATTTCATCGCAACAAAGCGGCACCACGGACACTTTAACAAGAGAACACTGGCTGAATGGGCGTCTCTGCGTCTGTGCGCCCGAACTTTCGGAATTGGAATATTACAGCAGGATGTTAGAAGTCTCCAAGGGCAGAGTGCAATATTAAAGTGAATTGCTACGGAATGTACATATAATTCTATTCTACCAAAAATACGTTTATATTATATTCTCCTTGGTAAATGTTGGAAAAATCATTTTTAACGTTCACGTTATTAACCACTCGGCTGCTTTAAGGCTACTCTGCTGCCTTCACCACCTGAAACACGCGATCTGTCTGATCTGGGAAGCTAAGTCCGAGCCTAGTACTTGGATAGAGACGCCTGGGAATACCAGGTGCTGTAAGCTTTAGCACTCACCCATTGTTTGCCCCTTCTTTTAATTTGCTTTTCCCATTTAAAGCATTTCTCTATTATTTATACAACAAACGGCTAATTGCTTTTGCAGCTTTTTTTTATATTGAGTTAATGCATACACTGCTATCTGTAACATACATTTTTTATATGTGGCCTCTCTCTCTGCTAAACACTTTTGTTTTGCTGGAAACAACTTTAGACTAGGTTTAAAATTCCCTCCATCCCCAGAAGGACATTAGAAGCTTTGCCTTCTTATCGTCTACCAGCACTAACGCACTAAATAAGTACAGTTGTTTGCCATTTCTAATTATAATTTATATACTTGTTAATGCGATGAGGTAATGTTTGATTAGAGCAACTAGAAATGGGCGTGAACACTAACCTGCGATACTGTAACCTTTTTGGATCAGACTTCCTCTAATTTGGATTAACAAAACAAGCGTTATCTCTAATACCCTTTCAATAGCTCAACATCCTTTGGCGACGGTGATGGATTTGGCAGCCCAAAGAGAACAAAAAAGGCAAAAGGAAAACTGGCATAAGAATACCTACAAAGTTGTGAGGAATGATGCAGAAAAGAAAATGCATAGCGTGTAAATGAAACTAGACTACGATAAAACTGAAACAGAAGGTGAATGTACCACTTTAGCACCTAGTATTCCCAAGCCAGTCTCCCATCAAATACTAACCAAATGACCTGTAGCAGGAATCAAGAATGAGATTGGCGTGTTCAGGGCAGAGTAATGGTAATGGCGAAATTTCTTTGAAAAACAAACTATTTAAGCACTCAACTGACAGTCAGCCGCTCCATGTGTGTCAGTCAGTTTCAATAAACTTTATTTCTTTATTACAGACTCAAGGTCCAAAGGAAAAATAAATAAATAAATAAAATGTCAAAACGCTATGCAATAAATAATTTATTTGTGTTTCTGTTATACATATAATGTTATATAGCGGGAGCTATATTCAAAAATAAACTATTTAAACACTGAGATGGCAACAGACAGCTTTATATTAAAAAATTGGCAGCGATAGCAAGCCTTAGATTACTCGTTCATTTTAAGTTTTATGGAACAGATACTTTATTCAAATTTATTTGTGCTTTATTATTTGATTTTAAGCAGTGAATCTTTAAACTTCGCGTTGACCGATATTTTTAGGAAACCAAGCTCATTAATAAGGTCTATTTCCTGCTTTGCTTTGTAACAATATGTACTAAATGACACCAGAATAATTCTGAGTGGAAAACATGCTTTGAATTGAACAAATACCAGCCAGCCCAGTTTGCATATGAATCAAGCAGTATTTTGTTGGTCTAGCTGCACAGCAAGCTTTTACAGGCGGAAGTGGTGAGCTAAATTCAGCTGCAACCTCATTCGTGTTTAAAATGAGTAATTTACCATTATTTAACTAAATCTAATTCGATGTGTTTAAATAAAAAGTTAAAAGGCAGCTCATAAGTAGTATTTGAAAAATAAAATTATTTAATTATATATTATTTAATTTAAGGCATATGGGCAAAGCTTACAGCACCTGGGTATTCCCAAGTAGGTCTCCCATCAAGTACTAATAATTGCGACCTGCTTAGCTTCCGAGATCAGGCGAGATCAGGCGTGCTCAGGATAGTGTGGCCGTGGCGGAAACTATACTGAAAAACAAACTATTTAAGCACTCAACTGACAGTCAGCCCGCTCCATGTGTCCAGTCAGTTTTCAATAAAATGTCAAAAAGAAACATGTGCAATATTAGATTTATTTGTGTTTCTGTTATACATATAATGTATGTGAGCGATATCAAGTATAGTTGGAAAACATGCAGGTCTGATGGTCTCGAAACGCGGAGGCGGAAGTATTTCATATATAAGCACACGGACGCTTTTAACAGAGACACTTTGGCTAGATGGGCGTCTGCGCGTCTGTGCCGAACCTCGAATTGAATATTACAGCAGGATGTGGGAAGTCTCCAAAGAGCGAGTGCAATATTAAGTGAATTTATACAGGAATGTACATATAATTCCTTCTATAAGAAATCGTTTATATTATATTCTCCTTGGTAAATGTTGGAAAAATCATTTTAACGTTACGTTGTCGCTTAAATAGGCTGCTTTAGAAGGCTGCTCTAAACTACGGCCACACTACCCTGAAACCGCCCGATCTCGTCACGATCTGGAATACTTGAAATGTTGCCTTCTTTGGTACTTTCCATTTCGTATTTTGCTCTATTATTTATACAACTGAACGACTGAATTTAACTTTTAAGCTTTTTTATGTAGTTAATGCCTTTGCACTGCTATCTGTAACATACATTTTTATATGTAACTCTCTCTGCCTAAACACTTTTGTTTTTGCTGAAACAACTTTAGACTGAGTTTAAATTCCTCAAGTCTGTGAAAGGAACCGGTAGAAACTTGCCTTCTTGCTCGTCCCCACCAGCGCTTTTCGCGCACTAAATAGTGTGGGTTGTTTGCCCGTTCATTATGATTTATATACTTGTTGATACGGTGAAGTGTGTTTGATTCAAACAACTAAAATGGGCGTGGACGACACTGACACTCGTGCACATGCTGCTTTTTGGATCATAGGAGCCCTCTAGTGGATTAACACAAGAACAGCGTTATCTCCCAAAGCTGCCACTTTCAATAAGCTCTCGACAATACTGAAAAGGCTGGTGATGGTTTGTGGCCAAAGACAAAGGAGGGCAAGAGGAGAAACTGGCATAGAATACCTACAAAGTTGGCAAGGGAATGATGCAGAAAGAAATGCATAGCGTGTAAGCGAAACTGAATGGAAGTAAAAAGACTGAAGCAGAAAGGAACAGATATTGCAAGAAACACAGCACCTGGTATTCCCAAGCGGTCTCCCATCCAAGTACTATCCAGGCCCGACCCTGCTTAGGACCAGACGAGATCGAGGCGTCGTGTTCAGATAGTGTGGCGTGGCGAAACGCGAAAAAACAAACTATTTAAGCACTCAACTGACAGTCAGCCGCTCCATGTGTCCAGTCAGTTTTCAATAAGCACTTTATTCTTTATTACAGACTCAAGGTCCAAAAAAAATAAATAAATAAAATATCAAAAACATGTGCAATAATGGAATTTATTTGTGTTTCTATTATACATATAATATTGTAAAAGAATATATTTAAATAAACTATTTAAACACTGAGATAGCAACCAGACAGCTTTATATTAAAAAAGTTAAACTGATATGAAGCCTTCGTTAACTAAAGATTCATTTAGTTTTTATGGAACAGATGCTTTGTTCAGATTTATTTGTGCTTAATACAGCAGTTTTAAGCAGTAGTCTTTTAAAACTTCTGCGTTATTAAATGTTTTTAGAAACAGGCTCATTATCGAATCTATTTCTGCTTTTATTTAGCAACAATATATTACTAATGACACCAGAGAATAATTAGGTGGAAAAACATATGCTGAATTGAACAAATACCAATAGCGGTTTGCATAAGCGGGTCCGGCAGTATATTTTGTTGGTCTAGCTGCTAGCAAACTTTGAGCAGGAAGTGAGCGGTGAGCTAAATTCAGCTGCAACCTCATTCACAATGTTCAAAATGAGTAATTTTCCATTGTTTAACTAAATCTAATTCGATGTGTTTAAATAAAAGTTAAAGGCAGCTCATAGCGTAAGTGTTTAGTAAAATTATTTAATTATATATTATTTAATTTAAAACTATACTTGAGCAAAAACTTACAGCACCTGGTATTCCCAGGCGGTCTCCCCATCCAAGTACTAACTAGCCCGACCACCGCTTTAGCTTCGAGATCAAACCCGAGATCCCGGGCGTGCTCAGTGATGTGGCATCAAGCTTATACTGAAAAAACAAACTATTTAAGCACTCGCTGATCAGCCCGCTCCATGTGTCCAGTCAGTTTTCAATAAAATATCAAAAAACATGGCGTAATGGAGTTGTTGTGTTTCTGTTATACATATAATGTTGTGAGCGATATCAAAGTATAGTTAGGCGGAAAACATACCGTCCTGATGGTCTCGAGCAGGCGGAAATGTTCATCGCAACCAGCACAAGACACTTTTAACAGAACACTTACTTTGGCTGAATGGGCGTCTCTTGCGTCTGTGCGAACCACCGGAATTGAGGAATACAGCAGGATGTGGAAATCTCCAGAGCGAGTGCAATATTAAAAGTGAATTTATACAGGAATGTACATATAATTCTATTCTATAAGAAATCGTTTATATTATATTCTCCTTGGTAAATGTTGGAAAAATCATTTTAACGTTACGTTGTCGCTTAAATAAGCTGCTTTGAAGGCTGCTCTACAAACTAGGCCACACTACCTAGGCATGCCGATCTCGTCTGATCCTAGGAAGCTAAGCGAATTCGGGCCTGGTTGAATGCTGGATGGGGAGACAGCCTGGGAATACCAGGTGCTGTAAGCTTTAGCACTTGCGTGTTTTGCCTTCTTTAGTGCTTTCCCATTTCAAACATTTTACTCTATTGTTGCCCACAACTGAGCGACTAGTTAACTTTTTAGCTTTTTTTATGTAGTTAATGCCTTTGCACTGCTATCTGTAACATACATTTTTATGTAGCCTCTTCTACTACTAAACACTTTTGTTTTGCTGAAACAACTTTAGACTGATTTAAAATTCCTCCAAGTACAGAAAAGAACCGGTAGGGAAACTTGCCTTCTTATTTCGTCCCCACCAGCGCACTAACGCGCACTAAATAATTAATGGGTTGTTTGCGTTCATTGTGATTTATATGCTTGTTAGTACGGTAGAGAGTGTGTTTGATTCAGAGCAACTAGAAATGGACGTGAACGACACTGACACTACGTGCATGCTGCTTTTTGGATCATAGGAGCCCTCTAGTGGATTAACACAAGAACAGCGTTATCTCCCAAAGCTGCCACTTTCAATAGGCTCTCGACAATACTGACGACTGGTGATCGTTTGTAGCCCAAGAGAACAAAGGGCAAAAAGAGGAGAAACTGGCATAGAGTACATACAAAGTTGTAAGGGAATGATGCAGAAAAGAAATGCATAGCATTATTAAGAAAAACTGAATGGAGAAGTAAGGCAAACAGAGAAAGGTGAATGTATTACAAAAGCAGCACCTGGTATTTAGGCGGTCTCCCATCCAGAAGTACCTTGGGCCCGACCCTGTAGCTTCGGGATGGGAATGGGGAATGACGCTCAAAAAGCAGCTATTTAAGCGACAATAACGTTAAATAGTTTTTTCCCAACATTTACACCAAGAGAATATAATCCATCAACGTTTTTCTTATAGAATAGAACTATATGTACATGAATTCACTTAATATTGCACTCGTCTGAGACTTCCCCACATCCTGCTGTAATATTCCGAATTCCGAGGTTCGGGCACAGACGCAAGAACGCCTCCATCTGCTTCAAAGTGTCTCTGTTAAAAGTGTCCGTGTGCCCTTTGTTGCGATGAAATACTTCCGCTCCGTGCTCGAAACCATCAGACCTGCATGTTGTCCAGCTTTTACACACTTTTGCCCATTGTTTTTAACATTGTACCATTTCGACATTTTACTCTCTTATTTATACAACTGAACGTGATTTAACTTTTTTAAAGCTTTTTATGTAGTTAATGCCTCTACTTCTATCTGTAACATACATTTTTCTTAGCCTCTCTCTGCCCTACTTACTTTTGTTTTGCTGGAAACAACTTTAGACTGAGTTTGAAATTTACTTTCCAAAGTACGAAGGAACCGGTAGGAAACTTGCCTTCTTGGCTGCGTCCCAACCCGCGCACTAACGCACTAAATAGTGTGGGTTGTTTGCCATTCAGTGTGATTTTATACTTGTTAGTACAGTAGAGTGTGTTTGATTCAAACGGCTAGGAAATGGACGTGAACGACACTGACTACGTGCACATTGCTTTTTGGATCATACGAGGAGCCTCTGGTGGATTAACACAAGAACAGCGGTATCTCCCAAAGCTGCCACTTTCGTAGCTCCTCGTTAATGCTGACGACTGGTGATCGTTTGTGGCCAAGAGACAAAGAGAACTAAAAAGAGGAAGGCATAGAATACATACAAAGTTGTAAGGGAATGATGCAGAAAAGAGAGTGTTGAGGTCAATTCCTCAAGTTTTAAACTTGTGTCACACTGTTGAAAATGAGTGATTTCCCATTGTTGTACTAAATATGCTACACTAAAAGCATGAGTATGCAACGTCACAATGAAACTGAATGGAGGTAAAAGGCCCTGAAGCAAGAAAGGTGAATGTTGTGTAAAGCTTACAGCACCTAGTATTTGGGCCGTGACAACTAGGAATCCAGGCCGGATCGGGCGCAACTCAAGATGGTATTGGCCGTGAGCAATAAGCGAACTCCCCCACAACAACAAGCTATTTAACAGCTGGAATGGCAGACTGCTTTATAGGTATATGTAAAATGTTTATTAAGAACAGGTGCTGTGTCATTTTATTTCTGCTTCTGTTTCTTACAAAATGTTATAAATAACAAGAATAGTTGAGTAGAAAACATGTAGGTCTGAGCTTTCCCAGCACGGGAAGGAACTATTCGCTTGGAACCAGAATTTGGACTTTTTACAGAGACACTTTGGCTAGCTAGAAACCTTACCATTTGTCCCTTTAACTTTAATTTAGCAACATTTAATTTAATTTGGCAGTAGGTGGAGAAATCTGAATGAATGCAAATTTGAATAAATTAATTCAGAACTGTATCTGGAATTCCTACATCCATTAGTTATCCAACAAGAAACCTTTCATGAAGTTTTGTACTTTGTAAATATCGGCAAGTCAATGTTAACATTACCGTATAGCTTAAATAGCCTGCTTTTCTAACTAGCTGTAAGCACTACCTGAAACAGCAGAATCCGTCTCAGTCTCGGAAGCTAAAGCAGGGTAAGACTCGTTAGTACTTGGATGAGGAAGACCGCCTAGAATACCAGGTGCTGTAAGCTTTTGCACACGATTACCTACTGTTTTTCCCACATTTACTTGTTTTCCATTTTCATTTTACTTCTCAACTATATATGCAACTGAGCGATTAAGCTTTCTCTGTGGCAATTCGTAGAGGGAGCACTGTGATTTGTAACCTTTTATATAGCCTCTCTGCTTTAATAGCCTTGTTTTGCGATAAAACTTTGACTGAGTTTGAAATCCATACATCCACGTCCGGAACAGAGCGGTGAAAACTTGTCTTCTTGGCTCGCGTCCCAACCCGCTAACCTACTAAATAGTGTAGGTTTCATCATGATGAATCCTACTTTTTTAGTACGATGAGCCGAGTAATCTGCATTTTACAGGGACTTCCAAGAATGACTAAGAAAAGGGGTGGTGAGTCAATTTGCGTGTTTAAAATCAGTCATGCTGGTGAAAATTATTAATTCCCACTGCTTAACTAAATTACAGAATGCCCTAAAGCGTGCAAATTGCTCACGAAAATTATTTCAGAGGAACATGATTGGTTCAGAACCGTGTGTAAAAGCTTACAGCACCTGGTATTCCCAGGCGGTCTCCCATCCAAGTATGGCATGGGCCGACCCTGCTTAGCTTCCGAGATCAGACGAGATCAGGCGTTCTCAGGGTGGTGTGGCCATAAGCTGAAGCAGCTCCCACAACTGCACTATTTAAAGCCATGGCACCATTTTACCCTCCTCTTGCATCATTTACAAGAGAACACAACGAGTTTTCTTGTAGAATAAAGTGCGATGTATGTAGGAATACCACGTGCATTTTTTATATTAAACATCTTCAATTTTTCAATTCAGATTTCTCTTATCATAATATTTCCCAATTATATGAGTTAAGGACGGCAAAGTTTCGTCTGGCCAAAGTGTCTTTGTAAAAAGTGTCCGTGTACCACTGGTTCCAAGCCAATAGTTCCGCTCCGTAGTGGCAAAGATCTGCCTGTTTTCCACCAAACTTTTCTTGAGTCATAGAGAACATATCGTTCTAAATAGAAGCACAAACAACCCCGACGATGCGTTGTTTTTTAATCAGGTTTGTGAATACTGACTGCACATATAGAGCGTCTGGCATACGGTTTGAGTGCTTGAAATAAACGCTTTTAGTGCCCCTATCGCTTGCAGCCCACTACTGCAGTGTACGCCCGATCTCGTCTGATCTCGGAAGCTAAAGCAGGGTCGGGCCTGGTTAGTACTTGGATGGGAGACCGCCTGGGAATACCAGGTGCTGTAAGCTTTTACACTCTTTTGCCCATTTACCTAAAATAAAATGATAAATAATTAACTTATCATGTAATTTACACCGTGAGCTGCGCTTAAAGCAATTTTGGGAGACCACCAGGGAATACCAGGTGCTTCTACACTACTTTGCTTTTGAAAAAGCACATACCAACTTTTTCTTCACACAACCTTTCGGTTAAAATAGTTGTGTTTAAGTGTGTTTTTTCAATAAACACTTTTTGAAATAGACTTGTCATGCAGTGGAATCACAAACGTTACTCCTGCAAAATGCCAAAAAGAGAAAAGTAGGAGGATAATGGTGTGCAAAAGCTTACAGCACCTGGGCCGACCCCCAGGCGGTCTCCATCCAAGTGCAGGCCCGACCTGTAGCTTCAGATCAGACGAGATCCCGGGCGTGTTCAGGTAAAATATGGCCGTAAGCGAGCAGCTCTCAAAAGCAGCCTATTTAAACACTGAGCTGACAATCAGCCTAATACAAAAAGACAGCAAATTTTAATTATCAGTTACATTTTCAGCAATTACGAAAATACATGCTTTGCCAGATGTATTTATACTTATTACAGTCGTTTTAAACAGTGGACTTTAAACTTGTGTTACATTGTTGAACAGCCTTAACACACATTTTCCAGCTTTGTTTTTACGTTATCCATTTTTAATCTGGCTTAGTGAGTTAAGTTTGTATTATTTACTAAATTATAAAATGACAAAACAAACACAACGGCCATTATTAAATAGTTCACCACAGTTCTAAGTAAATTGAGGGTCAGAATTCAAATATTTCTAGGAACACTTGAATTCATGGAAAAATATTTTCCCAAGCTTCTTTAAAGTTTTTATGCTTTCAAAAAATAGACATTTGTTTCCCAGTGCTAATGTTTATTAAAAGATCTGAGTGAAGAAATACACTTTTATGGAAGTGTAGCAAAAATAATAATTAAAACCAGGTGAAACAATCTGTTTAAGATGCTGGGGGAAATGAAGCATTAAATAAAAGCCAAACGTTTAATCTGTATAAATACATCAGTTGATCCTGTTTTCATAACACAATCATTTCTTGATTTGAGAGAAAGAGAGAGAGAGAGAGATTAAACTGCCCTGTAAAACCAATGCATTTGAGGGTTTCCAATTCAGACAAAATGCATATCTGAGCCTGCAGCCGGCTGCTGTCAGCATGTGGAGTATTTAGTTTTCTGTACATACACATCATTCAATAAAGATGTATTAAATTCAATATAGTCTTCTATCTGCCATCAGGATGTGATTGAAGATTGCACCTAAGATGTGTACGTCAACAGAACGATCATGACCCAGAGGTGCAGTAGTGCCTATACACGGACAATTAAACAGAAACACACACAGATCTACATATTAAAGTATTTTTATGCAAGTATTTTTTAAAAGCATTTTCAAATGGAACAGACAGTGTTTGTAATTTGTTTAAACAGCAACTCACCATGTAAAGAATCGCGAAGACCCTGGCCACAGGGTAACGTCTGAGAAAAATTCCTAAGCGGATACTGTAAACAAGAAACAGAGCTTCAGTAGAATCTAACTAACTCTACACTGTAAAATGATTTCATGATAAATTAATGTTACAATTGTGACCCTCCGCAGCTTAAAACAGTATAAACATGGCAAATTTCCAAAATTGAGTTATGATGTTTTTCATGAAAGGGCATAAATCAAGCTTCAAAATGATACCTACTATGGAATAGATGGGGCGACATATGACTGAGATATCAACATTCAAAAGTGGGTTTCTTCTGTCCGCCAAGTGAGAAGCATGAAATCTGCCTTTGAAGTTGACTATCGCCGTAGCACTCACAACACGCTTAGTCTTGATGCAGCTACGTTTGCATTTACGGTAGCCTACGCTGCATTCACAGCCACATGGATAGCCTACCTGCGTTAGGTTAACTGAACTCGGGAGACTCGCTGGTCAACGAGTGGATTTACTGTAAATACTGAAATGCGGCCGAATTCAAAGCAAAACTTTAACATTCTCTTTAAATTGAATTCCTCACCTCAAGAAAGTCACGTTTTAGGATGGAAAGGTAAAGTTTTTCAGCGATTATTCACAACAATTACAGTATAGACCTTCCACTGTTTCAAAACACTAAAAACAAAAAATCCAAAATTTATCCTGGCGACATAGCGATTAGTTTTTGTACTTCTAAAACCTCCGTTGCGACAAGCGACTGGTTTCGCCGTCGAGGGTCACAATTAGTCACGTTAACATCAACACATTATTTTAAGTCTAGATTTAGCTTTGTATTGCTCTCAGTAACAAATCTGTTTGGTGTTTCACACAGACATGAAAAATGTATTTTTTAAATTGCATAAAATATTGTTTTGTAGAAAATGACAGAAATATTCCATGACATATTGACCAGAGGTTCAAAGAACTTAACTTATTTAGGAGAACAGACAGCTGTGGTCTATCAACAGAATGATAGACTACTCACCTAAAACGATCTATTGTACTGGCGGCTTTGAGCACTTTGCCATAAACTCCAGTCGCTGAACTGTCGTGGTCGCTAAACAGAACTGGTGTGTTTCTCTGTCTGGCAGCTTTTCACAAAACACAGAATAAAACAGTCAAAGTCATAATATGTAATAAAAGTATAATTCTACTGTCAATAGAGATGCAACTACCCAATTTTTCAGTCCTGGTACACATTTCCTATGTATATATACAGTATTATCTATAATTTAAAAAGAATGCAGGTACATCAGCAGTTCAGCTACTCAAGCAGTAAACATTTTAGGCATTAACAAACTGATTAAGAATGAAAAATTTAACGTTAAATCACACGTTCACAAACCAACTTCATAAATATTTGAGTCAGTGTCTGACTAAATATCTGATTTAGCTTGGTGTGTCCCTAACCCTCAATTTTTCCAACCTAAAACTGCAAAATAATGTATAAACCTCATCTCAACGTTCCTGTTCAAATCTCTAAACTTAAGTATGGCTCCAAATTTTCGTCCCCAAAACAAATATTTATTTGTTATCCATCACGCTCTCACCTGGTCCCTCTACGTTGGACATGTTGATGTGCGGGCCACCGCTCTGGACTCCTCCCTGGACGCTCTTAAGCTGCTGTTCGAGTCGCTCTAACTGGAAGATAAGTGAGCTCTTCTCTGTGCCCAGCGCCTCCAGCATGGTCTGTTTCTGGATCAGCGTCTCGGTCAGTTGGTGAAGACGGCCTTCCAGCTCCGCCTGGCTACTGCTGCTCAGAGACTTATTGGTCAGCTGGAGGAGGAAGAGGAGGAGGAGGTGGGGACAGACGTAGAGAGTATTAATTTTTTGCGATGTTGAGAGGAGGAATAGAAAGAGGAAGATGATGGAGAGGTGAAAATCACCTGGTTTCTGAGTTTCTGGATCTCGTCCTCTCGGTCTTTGATGCGACTCTGCAGTGTCATTTTGGCGCGATGTTGTTCCTCCTCCACGTACTGCAGCTCCTGTGTGACAAACACATGAACATGAATAATATAATATGGATTCTCATAACGCAGACAATATACAACATTACAATACAGATTAAAGAAAAGTTATGAGTCAATTATCAACAAGGCCGTAACGTTTATCCAAAATAAAAACATCGATCAGACGTCACACTTATTGTAACGTCACTTTTTGGACAGGAAGTCTAAATAAATCAATATCACATCATAATGTGATGAACACACACAAACAGTACCTGTTTGCAACGCTCCAGTTCTGCCTCTGCCTCTTGCTGGCTCTGATTTTGTTGTGCATGTTGTTCTTGCAGCTCATGCTGCTGCTCTCTCCAGTTCTCAGCCTCTACTATAGCCTGGCTCTCCAGCTCCTGTAAGACAGCACTGAGTCATGCTACGCAGGGCCACTGTGCTGACAAAAGCTCTCTTTCACTCTTCACTTCCAAGTTAAGATATGGCTCTGACGGTATTTACTTTGTTGTAACGTTAGTTTGGCTGCAACCATAACTGTGCCATGTTTAGTGTGCGTTCCTAAACGCTGCCAGAGATCAAAACATCATCCTAACCGTTGTTCAGAAATTCCCAGTTTCAGTATAATTACAAGGTTTGGAAGAAATGTTTTGCAGTGTTGGCATAACAACATCAAGACGTTAATGCAAACAGTATTCACACCTGTATTTCTGTCCGGAGGCTCTGTATTTGGCTCTGCAGCTTCTGGATTTCTTCCCTCTGGAGCTCCTTCTCGTGCATGCTCCTCTAGCTCCACTCCTGCTGCTGCTCCCCCTTCCATCACCTCCAACCCCGAGCCCTCCTTCAGGCTGCTGATCAGCTTCTCCTTGGACTGCAAACACCATAAAGCTCATTACTTTCTCCTGTTACCGTGTCCTACTGACCAGCTTAACGTCTCCCAACAGCTTCATGGCTTGATATCTGCTTTTAATGCCAGTCAGCAACAGTACTAAGAAAATATCCGTTTAATAACAGGTTTATATCACTGGAGGTGAGCTTCCATCACTACAGGATATTTATGTGTCTAAAGAAATGGAAAAATAGTTCAAACATCCCAGTCACATGGTCACAATCTCTTCTGTCCATTACTATCAGCAGAACGCTGCCACAGCAGCAGGTCCCGGACCAGTAGGCTCTGGAACAGCTTTTTCCACAAAGCTGTTAGGACGCTAAACTGTGCTTAGTTACTGAGTCTGTCCTCCTCTCTCTTCATTTGGTTAAAATCCTTTTGACTTCCACTATTTAATTTTTACATTAAAATATATAGCTTCTATACATTTACTATTTACATTTTTAATATCAGTTTAAATGCTTAGTAAATATTGAGAGAAATACTAATAATACCAAATGAATTGAGCTAAATATTACGTATTATATAAACATATATATATATTTTTTTTACAATTGTACAGTAAGCAATATTACATATAATGCAGTATTTGCACATTTGGCTTATTTTATATAATATCCTCTATGGGGAAGTCATATTTTTCTGTCTGTTTCTTATTTATACACTGTGCATGTCATGGAACTTGAGAATTTTCCTCATGACCTGAAACACGATTTGAGGTTACAAATTGGGCTGCAACTCATCATTATTTTTGTAATCAATTAGTCTACTGATTATTTTTACAATTAATCAAATATTAGTCGGATGAAAAGAAAAAAAATATTTTTTATTAAACCAAACTGTCTGTTTCTATTCTTCTTTTTATATGTATATATATATATATATATATATATATATATATATATATATATATATATATATATAAAAATTTTTATCAAATGGAAAAAATATTTTCTGATTAATTGAAAATCAAGAAATATTGAGGTTTTGGCCATTTTTAGGCAATCTGGACTCATTTTGGCCTATAACTAATTTTTGACTCATTTCTGGGAGAGAACTTCATTACAGTATACTGTCCATATTTCATATATATCTTAATACTGCTCATATAACTAATAACACTGTCAGAGAGCACTGACCTGTAGGATGCGAGAAGCCTTGCTCTTGTAGTCGTGCAACTCTTGTTTGGCGTAGTCGGCGGCGGTTCTAGCGCTTTTGGCCTGCTGCTGAAGTTCCTCCGCTTTGTGCTTCTCCTCCATCATCCGGCGCTCGGCAGCCGTCAGCGACTCGGCCAGCGCTTGCCGCTCCGCCTCGGCAACATAATAGCATAGCGACTCAGTCTGAGTAAAAATGGAAAGAAAAACCTGGCTATTCAACCCCTTTGTCCCGAGCAGTAGTGAGGGATGAATAACCTGCTTGAATATATACTACATCTACGTGATTGTGTATCTATTGACCTGCATCTGTCATAGCATTATATATCTCTTCCAGCCTTGGTTTCAGCCTCTCTCAGCCGGTCTTGCAGCGTCTGCAGAGCCTGGAATGCAAACTGTTTCCCCTCACTGTGGTCCTGCAGGATCCTGAGAGCCAAACACAGCAGCACGGGACATTTTATTTTAAAATAGCATATAGAATATCTTGAAGATTAATAATTAGAATTTACTAATTTTTTGCATTCTCAGGCAAATCGATATCGTACTGGTTGAAGTCTGAACGCTTGTGTGATCATGTCTTTGTAGTACTGACATAAAGTAATTGTTGATCGATCAGACGTGGAGGTCTTCACTGATTAATTACTTAATTTTCAATTACTTACTAACTTACAGCCATAATCCTCTGTGGCCTGGCTTTACCTAGTCCTCTCATTCTGGGCCTCCTCCAGGGCACAGCTCCGGGCCTTCAGTAACTGATCTCGCCGTCAATCGCACCTTCAGCCACGGCCAATAGGCGTCTTTGCTGAATAGGGCCTCTGTAAGGGTCATCAGCTGCATCCTCAGTCCCCGGACGAAGGCAATCGTGAGGCTACTCCGTGTTCCACTTTTTCAGCAGGGCACCGAGAGCACAGACAGCTCTGCAGGAGCAGAAGTGACGTGTAAAAGTGAATAAGTGACTATCTATTAGTAATGGCAACACCAAGCATTTGCAGTGTCAGATGCAAAAAGCTTTATGGGCGCACATAAATGAAGCCAAACTGTTGCTGAGGCTCAATCAAAAATTTTTTACCAGTGTAACAAATCTCAAGCTTCAATGATGGTAGTGAATTAACTCAGCGGGCCATTAAGACAAGTATTTAGATTTGAGAACCCTGACCTGAAGTTTAAACAATAAGACACAATGTTACTGCTACACAACAAACTGTTATTTTATTTTCCTGATCATGGAAAGTACAATATCATTTGTCAGCAGCATGTCAGAGTAAAATGAGTTTTTTAGTCACAGAAAATTTTTAAAGCTTATGCATAATAACCGTCATAATAATCTCCTCCTCACCCTCTTGCGCGTCCTTCGCTCTCTGTACGAGAGATGCCATCTCTCTGGTTGAGAGACATCACTTCACTCTTTCGTGAAGCTAGTTTTTCCAGCAGCAGGCTGGACACGCACCTGTCCAACCCGGCTCTCGCTTTGTAGTGAGCCTCCCGGCACCCCCTGGGGGTCAGGAGGGGCCAGCCCTAAAGCATCACGCTCCGCACCGTCTCCTGGTTCAAGATTCAAGATCTTTTATTATTTGACGCATACAGAGTTATACAAGTACAACATGACCCATGAGTTTAATAGATAAATGTAAAAGAAATATGAAAAGGTAAACACCAAGAAAATCCATACTGTATATAGAGAGAGCGGTGTAATTTACATCATTGTGTTGATTACCTTGACTAAGGTCTCGGCTGGATCCGTCCTCCGTCTTGACGCTGTGCGTACTGGCAGCGAGAGAGCTCACACTAGAATTCCGGGACAGTCCCCCTGTTGTTGTTGTTGTTGTTGTTGAAGGAGGTGGAGAGGTGTCCGGGGCAGGAAGTGATGCCTGAGGGGCAACAGCACACTGAATTCCATCCCTGAACCTTGCCCCTGAGCCACCCCTTCACCCGAACCCCCCACCCTGGACACCAGCTCTCTCCGAAACTCCCTCCTCTCGCTGGTCGGCGGCTCTGAGCTGTTCAGAAAATCAAACAGAAGATCGTGTTCCACTTCCGGTTTCTTGGGCCTGACGAAACTAGAGGAGACTTTAACAGCAGCGCCGCTGCCTGAGGACGCGGAGCCCAGATGGGTGGCGACAGAAGATTGGCAGGTAAAGCCAACACAGTAGCTTTGGCTTTTTTTACGTTCCCAGCGGCGGTGGAGATGAAGGCTGGCTTCTCGTGGCTGGAGGAAAAGCTCTTGTCGCCATGCTGAGACTCATAAGGTGACTCGTACCCCGTCGATCTCTGCTCTGAAGATCCCACAGTCTCGGCCAAGTTATAAGAAGTCAGGGAGGATTTTCGACCGGAGTGTTTGGTCAGAGCGCTGGCTGCACCCTGGTCTACTTTATTCAAGAAATTCTCGGCACGGCCGGCCAGGTCGGTTAACCAAGACATCCTGGGATCTATTAAGATCAAACACATTGTTAGGGTTGCAGATATGAAGTTGTAATTCACTAACAATGCTTGGAGGCATGATTTCTTCTAACCATCTTAGTCAGTATTTGGCTACACTCAAAAAACAAAGTTACTTTTAATGACCATCATTCAGTCAACAAAATACTATGATGGTAATAAAACATCTGCAGTGACCTTTTAAAAAACAACTAAACATTAATCTATTTAGAAGCAGATTATTTTGTTTTAAAAAGAGTCTCTTTACCCTGGTTTTTACTATGTTTCATTTGTCATTTATTTTACCCATTTTTTAAAAAATCTTTTTGTTTTAGTTTTGGTTGTTCATAATTTGTAAATTACTTCACTGTTTAATATTATCGTCATCTTACATTCCAACTGCTAATTCTCCAGCAGCTTTGCTAATTTTATCCTGATGTATTCTTAACGTTAAAGCACTTTGGGATAGGAACAATACTATATAAACGCTATATAAATACATATATCATAGAATTTTGAAACTAAAACTACTTGAATAGGTCCAATACATATATATACACACAATTAACTTTTAATCAACATTCCTTGAACTTTATTCTAGAACATTTCTGAAAACGGTGAAACTAAACATTTACTCACTACTCATTTAAAATAGAAGGCTTGTCTAGAAACTATAATGCTTGTTGGCTTCATTAAGAAATCCTCCCTTTTAGCTGCACTTTATTTAGCTAGCTTAATAGCTAGATAACCTGGACACTTATACATCAGATATCAAAAGACAAATTGGTTTAGGTTAGCGTCAAGCTTGCAACAATCAGCATAGAAATGTTGAACAAGAATTACATCGACAAAGAAGCATTATTCCTAAGCTAAAGCGAAATCACAACATTTTCAGACTGGCTTGTTGCAACTGCTAACAGAGAGCAATGACTAATCATTTAAAATAGCCTTAATTGAGAAATTAACCTATTTCAATTGCAATCACTGGAATAAATGTTCCGGATCACGTTAGGAAAACATTCGACGTTGGACATAAACTGGTTTTATCGAGAGCGTTTTAAGCCTGAGCGCATAGAAACTGAGCTAAAGGCTCCGGGAAATGTGTGTTTTGAGTACAAACCTGTAGCGTCTACGTTGTTTTAAGGACGACAATACAGATTTATGTCTGACATTTCGATAACAAGCTCTTCAGTCCTCTGGATATTAGGTTTGTGTCTGTTTAAAGCTGATGTTTTCATTCCTCTGCTATCATGATCGCCCCAAATCCTGCTTGACGTGGACTAGGAACTCGTCGAAGGACCTAAAACAGACCGTCTGAACAAATGCCAGACGAAAAATCGGGCAAAAAGAGGCATCCTGCTGCCATCAAGCGGTAAGATATATTCAATAAAGAATTTAAACTTGTTTCTTATCTATAAGAATATTGCCAGAAAGATTAGAAAAGATATGACTCGTTTTCTGTTATTGTGAGCGCCCCCTCCCAAACAAACATCGCCAGTGTGACGATGGCTACTTTTGGTTGTGCCAAAGACAAAATAGACCGAATTTCTATGTAAAATATTGATGCAGTCAGCAGTTTGGTTCTATTAAGAAAATGAGAACGACTTTATGCTACTGTATTAATGTTACTTGGCTGATGTGCACTACAACACCGGTTCAGTTCTCTCCCTTCATTATTTGTATGTTGTATGTATGAAAGATATGTAGAGTTGCAATATTACTGTAGTCATGATAAGGAAGTTTATTAAACTGCCTCTTTATCTGTTAACAGTTACCTTTAACATTGCATAAATCATGAATTAACATATCATTGTATTCAGAATGGATTTTAAACTGTCAGTTTTTGAACATAGCTTTGTAAGTAATTAAAATCATAAAATAGTTAGTATATTTGATATCGTGTGATGTATCGTCAAGTTAATTTCAAAAGCAAACCTACATACTTGGTTGAGAGACACCTGATTTTGCAAGAAATCAGAAAAATATTCAGTGTGTATAAACGTTTGTTTTGAAGGGCGGGGCGAAAGATGAATGTGGGCGGGCTTAGTTGCTGACTCAATTACCATATACGACAAGAGTGACGTTGAAGGTGCCACGGCGTGGGCGTGGCTATTTGTAAGACACGTGATCCATTCTCTACCAGGCTGTTTTGAATCCATCACAGACAGATACAAAAATTGGATTTAAAAAAATACATATTAATAAAGTAGACATGTGTATATTATCTTAGCCATATTTTAGTTTTTTTCACTTTAAATGACCGATATGTCTACTCTCTGCTTACAGCACCGGGTATCAAAGACATATCAAAACTTAATCAACTGATAACTAAAATATTTTTAAAAGACAAGTAGATGGATAATGGTGTGCAAAAGCTTACAGCACCTGGTATTCCCAGGCGGTCTCCCATCCAAGTACTAACCAGGCCCGACCCTGCTTAGCTTCCGAGATCAGACGAGATCGGGCGTGCTCAGGGTAGTGTGGCCGTAAGCGACAGCGGCTCTCAAAAGCAGCCTATTTAAGCAGTCAACTGACAGCCAGCCTGCGGGACGTATACAGTGAATTTTCGATAACATGCTTATTAAAATCACAGAACAATTGCAACAAAATGTTATAAATCACACAAGAAGAGTTGAGTGGAAAACATGCAGGTCTGATCTTTGCTAGAACGGGGCGGAACTCTTGGCTTAGAAGCAGTTGTAAGGAGGCTTTTAGCAGAGACTCTTTGGCTAGATGGCAACTTTGCCGTGTGTTCGTTTTAGTGGAAACTGGGAATACTGTGGCAGTAGGTGGCTAACTCTCAGCCGAGTTGAGTTTTAAGTAAAAAATGTAGCAATGCACCTGGTATTCCTACATTCACCGTTTATTCTACAGGCAAACCTTCAAGTTGTATTGTCATTTGTCGATGTTGGGAAGGTCAGGCAAACATTCCGTTATAAATTAAATAGCCTGCTTTTGGAACTAGCTCGCTTACGGCCACACTACCCTGAGCACGCCCGATCTCGTCTGATCTCAGCGGAAGCAAAATCAGGCTGGTTTCAGAATTATCACCGTGTTGCCCCTCGTTTAAATTGTTTTCGAGTGTAAGTTCCACGTCCATTTCTGATTGCTCAGATCAAACACACTCTACCGTGTTACTATGCAAGTATATAAATCCACCAATGAAGCGGCAAACCAACCCACACTATTTAGTGGTCAAATTGGTCTTGGCGAATTGAGGTGTAATAAGAAGGCAAGTTTCCTACCGGTTCATACATTACTTGGAGGGTACAAGCTCAATTCTGGTTGTTTCAGCAAAACAAAGTGTTTGGGCAGAGAACACATATAAAAATGTATGTTGCAGATAACTTGGTGAGCATTAACTTCATAAAAAAGCTTAAGAGTTAAACTCAGTCTGAATCAGCTGTATGCAGATAATAGAGTAAAATGTTTGAAATGGGAAAGCAATTAAAGAAGGGGCAAACAATGGGTGAAAGTGTGCAAAAGCTTACAGCACCTGGTATTCCCAGGCAGTCTCCGTCAAATACTAACCCAGGCCCGACCACCATGGCACCGAGATCAGACAGATCGGGGCATGTTCAGGAGTATGAGTGTGGCCCGTAAGCAAAACACGAAAAACAAACCTATTTAAACACCAGCGACGAGTCAGCCCGCTCCATGTGTCCAGTCGGTTTTTCGTATTTTATTCTTATTACGGGCTCAAGGTCAAGGAAAAATAAATAAATAAATAGTAAAATATATAAAAAACATGTGCAACCTTCTAAGTTTTGGCCTTGTTCCTGTTATACATATAATCTTGTGAACGATATCCATTATAGTTGGGTGGAAAACACACGCAGAGATGCAAGTGGTTTTCGAGCACAGGCGGAAGTATTTCATTCGCAACAAGCGGCACACAGACACTTTTAACAGGGCGCTGGCTAGATGGGCGTCTCTTGCGTCTGTGCGAACACCGGAATTCGGAATATTATAGCAGGATGTGGGAGTCTCAAGACAGGTACAATATTAGAGGTAATTCATGTACATATAATTCTATTCTATAAGAAAATCGTTTATAATATATTCTCATGTAGTAAATGTTGGAAAACCATTTAACGTTACGCTGTCGCTTAAATAGGCTGCTTTTGAGAGCGGCCTTCGCTTACGGCCACACTACCCTGAGCACGCCCGATCTCGTCTGATCTCGGAAGCTAAGCGAGGTCGGGCCTGGTTGAATACTTGGATGGGGAGGCCGCCTGGGAATACAGGTGCTATAGCTTGCGCACTTTTACCTTCTCCGCTTCAGTCTTTTACTTCTCCATTCAGTTTCGCCATACGTTGCGTACTCTCTTTTCTGCATCATTCCCTTACAACTTTGTAGGTATTCTATGCCAGTTTCTCCTCTTTTTGCCCTTTGTTCTCTTGGGCTACAAACGTCCTTGGTCATCCGTGTGAGAGCCTATTGAAGTGGCAGCTGGGAGATAAACGCTGTTCTTGTGTTAATCCACTGGGGGCTCCTATGATCCAAAAAAGCAGCATGTGCACGTAGTGTGTCAGTGTCGTTCATCATTTCTAATTGCTCTGAATCGACACACTCTACCGTACTAACAAGTATAAATCACAATGAAACGGCAAACAACCCACACTATTTAGTGCGTTAAATTGCGCGGGTAGGGCTTACCAGCAAAGAAACCAAAGTTTCTCTGGTTCCTTCGTACTGGAGGAACTCCATTCGAGTTATTTCAGCATAAACAAGACTGTTAAAAAGCAGAGGCTACATAAGTATATGTTTACAAACGCGAGTGTTGGCTTGCATTTAACTATACATATGAGAGCTTATGGAAACCCGTTTCGCCACTAAACAAAAATACTACTACTACTACTACTATCATGTGTAATAAAAATAACCCAGCGACTTTTTTATCTCTCACAATTCTGAGAGAAAAAATTAAAATTGTGAGATAAAAGTCACATATTATTATTATTATTATTATATTATTGTGTGTGTGTGTGTATTATTATTATAAAGTCGCAATTTTTGAATATAAGAAGTCAGAATTGTGAGATATAAAAGTCGCAATTGCGAGAATTTATAAAGTCAGAATGCGAGATATAAAGTACTTAATTGCAGTTATAAAGTCAGAAATTATGAGGCTGAACAGTGCAGAATCTGGGGGTGTATAAAAGAGGAAGAAATAGGAGGTCCACTAGACCCAAAAACCAAGAAAGAGCTGACAGCAAGCATCCAAGAAATGCAGGCTTCCAGGAAGACTCCCAGGCAATGCCAAAGGCTGAGTTCCCTCAATACCCTTGGCGAGAGAGGCTGACTGAGATTAAGAGCAAAAAAGGTTAACCAAGTAATGAAGACTGACATATACGTTTGAAAGTACATATTTTGCTTGATTTGATGTGATCTCATTTCTTTTCTTTTTTCTGCAAAGCTGAGAAGTAAATGGTGATGTCTTCTGATATTCTAATTCACAATTCACCTGTTTAAATGGGTTTAGCAGGCTGGGTATGTACAAAGAAACAACTAAGTACTTGAAATCGTTTAAGCTGTGGGCCCTGAATCTATAATCTAGAAAGTTTAACGTTTTGAATGGAATTATGAAATAAATAAGCTTTCACATGATATTCTAATTTTTTTGAAAAGGTCTGTATAAAATGCAATTAGGAAAAAAGTCAAATTTGGGGTTTATATCTTTCTAGAATTCTGACTTCTCTCATTCTGACTTTATCAGATAAAGCTTTTTTGGCTGTGACTCTTTGTTTTTGATTGGTTGGTTCAGTAAGAACTTGGAAACGTCCTGCCGGAAGGACACGTGAAAGTGGGCCCGAGCTGAAGTTAAGCCACTCGTCGCAGCTTACGATTCGTTTGGCTTCTTATTCATGTCGTCTCGTTCTCGACTGATTAGCTCATATTAACGCTTTACTAGCCTTGAATGTTCACTGTGGCAATGTTTCATTTGACTTTATAGTATTAAATCAGCCTGAGCCAGGACAATTTAAGGCTTTTCTATATGGTTGGGTACTTGAAATTATGCCCAACAAGTTCATATTTGCCTGGCCCAAGATAAGAAAGTTCAAGATTATTAAAGGCCTGGATAACCTGACTTCTGATTCACATCATTGTACTGGTGTATGGATTGTTTCATTTTGATTTTAAAGTATCAAATCAGTAGGCCAGGACAATGTCCTTTATCTGTTAGTTAGTGCCTGGGGTGTACTGAAAAGTTCACATTTGCCTGGAAACAGAAGTTTAGGATTTATTTAGGATTCAATTCCAAGAGGTTTGTGTCAATACAACAATATGCACAGCATACAGAGCTCTGAAAAGCCATATCCGCGGAGCCGCCCATGGCATTTACAAGAGGAATATCAAATATACCAAGAACAAAAATTACACGCTGAATAGTACATCTAACTACATTTAGTAATATTCACTTAATCCTAATTAGGACTTATAACGTTAACACGTGGATTGCGTAGTTTGGAAGGAACTACATATGGCAAAAATTATGAATAATTTTCCTGAAAATCATTTTCATTATATGCGTCCCTTCCAGCATTTAAATACAATTAGAAAATGTCTCAATGATAAACTGCACAGCTTGTGCCTCCGTGAACTTTCCCGCTAGTAAAGCGGCGAATAAGGGGCTAACTTCAGTCGCAGAACGAGACGATGCTGAATAAGAGAAGCCAAACGAATCGTAGATCACGAATGAATTAGCGAACTTCAGCCTCGTCACTTTCACCAGTCCTTCGGCAGGACGTTCAAGTCTCACTGAACCAACCAATCAGAGTAACAGCTAAAAAGTCAAAATTCTGAGATTTAAAAAACATGGAGCGGGCTGACGGTCAGTTGGGTGTTTAAATAGTTTGTTTTTCAGCGAAGCTCTCGCTTACGGCCACACTACTGAACACGCCCGATCTCGTCTGATCTCAGAAGCTAAAGCAGGGTCGGGGCTGGATTGGTAGCAGATGGGGAGACCGCCTGGGAATACCAGGTGCTGTAGCTTTTGCGCACTTTACCCGTGTTTGCCCTTCTTTAATTGCTTTCCCATTTCAACACTCTGCTTTATTCATACAGCTGAACGACTGAGTTTAACTTTTAAGCTTTTATGTATTTTAATGCCTTTGCACTGCTATCTGTAACATACATTTTTTATATGTGGCCTCTCTGCCTAAACACTTTTTGTTTTGCTGAAACAACTTTAGACTGGGTTTAAAATTCCCTCAAGTACAGAAGAACCGGTAAGGCTTGCCTTCTTGGCTGCGTCCCCACCCGCGCACTAACGCACTAAATAGTGTGGGTTGTTTGCCGTTTCATTGTGATTTATATACTTGTTAGTACGGTAGAGTGTGTTTGATTCAGAGCAACTAGAAATGGACGTGAACGACACTGACACTACGTGCACATGCTGCTTTTTGGATCATAGGAGCCCTCTAGTGGATTAACACAAGAACAGCGTTATCTCCCAAAGCTGCCACTTTCAATAGGCTCTCGACAATACTGACGACTGGTGATCGTTTGTAGCCCACGAGAACAAAGGGCAAAAAGAGGAGAAACTGGCATAGAATACCTACAAAGTTGTAAGGGAATGATGCAGAAAAAGGTATAGCGTGTAAGCGAAACTGAATGGAAGTAAAAGACTGAAGCGGAGAAGGTAAAAGTGCGCAAAAGCTTACAGCACCTGGTATTCCCAGGCGGTCTCCCATCCAAGTACTAACCATCCCCGACCCTGCTTAGCTTCCGAGATCAGAACGAAGAGATCGGGCGTGCTCGAGGTGGTGTGGCCGTAAGCGAAAAACTCAAAGCAGCCTATTTAAGCGACAGCGTAACGTTAAAATGGTTTTTCCAACATTTACCAAGGAGAATATAATATAAACGATTTCTTATAGAATAGAATTATATGTACATGAATTCACTTAATATTACTTTCGTCTTGAGGCCTCACATCTGCTATATTCAAAATTCCGAGGGTTAGGGCACAGGCATAAAGGCGCCTCCATCTAGCCAAAGTGTCTCTGTTAAAAGTGTCCGTGTGCCGCTTGTTGCGATGAAATACTTCCGCTCCGTGCTCGAAACCATCAGACCTGCGTGTTTTCACCTTCATACTTGATGTCGTTCACAACATTATATGTATACTTAGAAACACAAATAAATATGTGCACATGTTTTGACATTTTATTTATTTATTTATTTTCCTTTTTCTGGACCTTGAGTCTATAATAAAGAATAAAATTATTGGCTTGACTGGACACATGGAGCAGGCTGACTGTCCAGTTGGGTGTTTAAATAGTTTTGTTTTTCAGTGCAGTTCTCATGCAGCCACACTACCTGAACACGCCCGATCTCGTCTGATCTCGGAAGCTAAAGCAGGGTCAGGCCTACGTTAGTACTTGGATGGGAGACCGCCTGGGAATACCAGGTGCTGTAAGCTTTTGCGCACTTTCACCCATTGTTTGCCCCTTCTTTAATTGCTTTCCCATTTCCGACATTTTACTCCTATTATTCATACAGCTGAACGGCTGAGTTTAACTTTTAAGCTTTTTGTAATTAATGCCTTTGCACTGCTATCTGTAACATACATTTTTATATGTAGCCTCTCTCTCTGCCTAAACACTTTTGTTTTTGCTGAAACAACTTTAGACTGAGTTTAAAATTCCCTCCAAGTACGAAGGAACCGGTAGAAGCAGCCTGTGGCTGCGTCCACCGCGCACTAACGCACTAAATAGTGTGGGTTGTTTGCGTTTCATTGTGATTTATATGCTTGTTGGTACGGTAGAGTGTGTTTGATTCAGAGCAACTAGAAATGGACGTGAACGACACTGACACTACGTGCACATGCTGCTTTTTGGATCATAGGAGCCCTCTAGTGGATTAACACAAGAACAGCGTTATCCAGCTGCCGCCTCAATAGGCTCTCGACAATGCGGCGACTGGTGATCGTTTGTAGCCCAAGAGAACGAGGGCAAAGAGGAGAAACTGGCATAAGAATACTCACAAAGTTGTAAAGAGACTGATGCAGAAAAGAAGAGTCACGCACAACGTATCGTGAAACTGAATGGAGAAGTAAAAGGCAGAGGCGAGGAGAGAAGGTAAGTAGCAAGCTTACAGCACCTGTGGTATTCAGGCGGTCTCCCATCCAAGTATAACCAGGCCCGACCCTGTAGCTTCGAGATCAGACGAGATCGGGCGTGCTCAAGGGTAGTGTGGCGTGGCGAGCACGCTCTCAAAAAGCAGCTATTTACAAGCGACAAGCGTAACGTTTAAAATGGTTTTCCAACATTTACCAAGAGGAGAATATAATATAAACGATTTCTTATAGAATAGAATTATATGTACATGAATTCACTTAATATTGCACTCGTCTTGAGACCTCCCCACATCCTGCTATAATATTCCGAATTCCGAGGTTCGAGGCACAGACGCAAGACGCCTCCATCTAGCCAAAAGTGTCTCTGTTAAAAGTGTCCGTGTACGCTATTTGCGATGAAATACTTCGCTCCGTGTAGAAACCATCAGACCTGCGTGTTTTTCCACCCATATACTTGATATCGTTCACAACATTATATGTATAACAGAAACACAAATAAATCTAATATTGCACATGTTTTTGACATTTTATTTATTTATTTATTTATTTTTCCTTTGGACCTTGAGTCTGTAATAAAGAATAAAATTTATTGAAAACTGACTGGACACATGGAGCGGGCTGACTGTCAGTTGGGCGTTTAAATAGTTTGTTTTTCAGTGCAGTTCTCGCTTACGGCCACACTACCTGAACACGCCCGATCGTCTGATCTCATGGAAGCTTCAGCAGGGTCAGGCCTGAATTGGTACTTGGATGGGGAGACCGCCCTGGGAATACCAGGTGCTGTAAGCTTTGCGCACTTTCACCCATTGTTGCCCCTTCTTTAGTGCTTTCCCATTCCGACATTTTACTCTATTATTCGCCTGGCTGAGCAGAAGCTGGTTAACTTTTAAAGCTTTTATGTAGTTAATGCCTTTTGCACTGCTATCTGTAACATACATTTTATATGGCCTCTCTCTGCCTAAACACTTTTGTTTTGCTGGAAACAACTTGAACCCATTTAAAATTCCTCCAAGTCTGAAGAAGGAACCGGTAGAAACTTGCCTTCTTGGCTGCGTCACGCGCACTAACGCACTAAATGGTGTGGGTTGTTTGCCGTTACTAGGTAGCAGTTTATATAACATTAGTACGGTAGGGTGTGTTTGATTCAGAGCAACTAGAAATAGACGTGAACACTGACACTACGTGCACATGCTGCTTTTGGATATGGGAAGCCCTCCCCTGGTGGATTAACACAAAACAGCGTTATCTCCGGCTACCACTTTCCATGGGCTCTCAACAATACTGGCGACTGTTGTTGATCGTTTGTATGCAAGAGAACAAAAAGGGCAAAGAGGGCTTTGGCATAGAATACCTACAAAGTTGTAAGGGAATGATGCAGAAAAGAGAGTACGCAACGTATGGCGAAACTGAATGGAGAAGTAAAAGACTGAAGCGGAGAAGGTAAAGAGATATAAGCTTACAGCACAAATGTTCTGATCTCCCATCCAAGTACTAACCAGGCTGACCCTACTTAGCTTCCGAGATCGAATGAGATCGGGCGTGTTCAGGGTAGTGTGGCCGTAAGCGAGAGCAGCTCTCACAAACTATTTAAACACCGAGAAGACCGCCAACGTTCTCTATAAGTGCAGTCACGTTTTTGTTAACACAGCTGTAAAAGTTTGTTGAACAAGTTAAGATTAGACTAATATGTAGAATATTCTTGAATAATAAATACTGTGTAAACCTCTAATTTCTAAATTCAGTCTTAGAATCGTTCAGGGAACATTTTACTACACAATGTACTTTTATAACTATGTTGTATTTGTGACAAATAAAAAATCTTGAAATACAATTTTCAGAATTCTTATAATATTCCTTGTTATCATCCAATCTACATCTTACTTTCAGTAGTATCATGGTTTACACTGATACAAGTACAGACTGAGCTGCAGAAGCTACAGATTTTGAGAATCATAAAAAGCTAACAAATAATTAACTTTGTCTTTATAAATAGGGAAATCCACACAGTTTCTCTTTGTAAGAGTTTGTGTGTCTATGGCTAAGACACGTTTAAATAGCCTGCTGTTCTAACCAGCTCTCGCTTACGGCCACACTACCCTGAACACGCCCGATCTCGTCTGATCTCGGAAGCTAAGCAGGGTCGGGCCTGGTTAGTACTTGGATGGGAGACCGCCTGGGAATACCAGGTGCTGTAAGCTTTTGCACACTTTTACCCTCTTTTTATTTCCACATTGTATGATGATTTGAGCTTCTTCTCTATTGTTTATTCCACAAATAAGCTTCTAATAGTGTTTAAAGTGATGAGAATTCAAGTCTGGAAGAGTGGTTTTGACCCAGTCCATGTTAGATATAGAATCATGTCTATTTAAAATGCATTAACTACTTTCAACAATTGATGTAAAAATACAGCGTTCACATTTCTCTGTAACCAAAAAGTGAAATGCCATTTAAGACACTGTACACTAGCAGTTTGCATTTTTACCACACTTGTAAAAATGTCAATTTTTCTTGGGCACTTAACTACATTCACCATGTCATTAGTCCAAGTTGTCAATTCCAAATAAAGATAAGCAAATCAGCAAACTTTCTTGCAGGAACTATTTTATCGTTGGTTGCACATCACTTTTCATTGCTAAAGGATATTTTGCAAAACACTGATCACAGTGATCATTTGGTAACACCAAAATCACATGGGAGTGTCTGATCAACCATTTCACTTCAAAATAGCGGCAGCTGTTAAATCACAATCCCAAAACACTACTGAAATTAGGCCAAACTTGCAATTAGTTTCACTATTTCCTGCAAATCTAACTCTCAACCACTCAAGTTACTAACAGTATAAAAGTAGAAATAATGTGGTGTAATTTTTAATACACAATGAAACAAGACCGGAGAGGACGTGGACGTAGATGTGCAAGAGGAAACAGTGGGCAAGGTCAAAGACAGAGGTCATCCATAAAATTACAGCCATTGTCATTAACCATGTTCATGGTTGTGTGTTACATCAATTATTCGAACATTCAAGAGGGAAAATAGTCCTGTAACATTCACTTACTGAAATTCAAATAGAGACCACATTTCATGCCGTTATCAGATGTATATTTACTGCAGCATTCTACATTACATGTCTGTCTTTATACTCTAAAGAAGACCTGCAGCTGGCGAGAGTGGCCGCTGTTCACTGCAGACCATGAAGATGGTGTTGGGGAACGATACACTCCGTTTACAGGAAATACAGGCTGCTGTAATTGCAGACCACACAACATATCACAACATTCATTCAGTCAGTTTATCAACTGAGATATCAATATGTACAGGTAAAACGTCACTATATGAGTTGTTCACTATATGTTTACTGTAACTCTGTGCATCACTCGGTATATCAGAGACTGGTCCTGTCGTATACATCCCAACAGCTGGGCCATATAACTCTGGAAAGCTTATTGTATTCCTTGATGAGATTTACAGAGCACTTCTGGAGTCTGGAGAGAAGATGCTACGGAAGAGATCGTGCAGAGTAAATCACATGCCTTTTTTATATCACATGACAAAATTTGTTTTCTTGATTTTTGCGTTTTCATATACCCCCAATAAAACCACTTTACCTTGACAGAAGCTCTGTTTGTGTACTTTGCTCCCCCTGTGTGTAGATTTTACTGCAGTGAGAGTGTTTTGTCTGGGAGTGTTCACTGATTGCTTCTATGTGTCTCCTGTCAGACTGATGTGTGTCACTGTTTGAGTGAGTTATACAATTTTGCAACAGCTACTTAGTGTTTTGATTCACGTAGAGCGTTTTGCAGGGAAGAAGGGGAGTTTTTCCAGATTTGTTAGTATTATGCAGGCTGCATTGGCTGATTTGAGAATGTGGTTGTTTTGAAGCACTTGAGGAAAAACTGTAACATAGATATTCTTATAGAAATGAATAAAAAATAGTTCTCTCGTGCAAAATAAGACATCTTTGCTGGCTAACTCCTCTTTCCATCGTTGGCTAACATTTTTTGAGGTCAGAATCCGCAGATTCAGGTTTGAGAACACACTCATTCACACACACCGTACGAAACAGTGCTCTTTATTCTGCCGCACTCATCCCAAATGGGCAAAATGTATTTACAAGGCATGCCACATCAATACGAGAACCGACTAAAGAACGTCATCAATAACCAATAATCAATAGCAATAACATCAGTTCTGAGGGGAACAGAGATGCTGAGGCAAAAGAGGAAACAAAATGAAAACAAAGAAAGTTTCCACATTTTACACTGAAAGAGGTATTTGATGCACATTAATCTAAAAATCGAACAGGTTTTGTTCATTGAAGGAGTGTCCGTTTTGTCCGTCAATTCACCGAACTCTGAGGTGTGATTTCTCAACAATAATCCAAAATCTCCTGTTTTAACGAGACGGTATGAGCTCAAACGGGGATGAAACTCAAACAAAACGTCAGGAAAATGAATCAGTGAACATTTTCTTGTCTAAAAGGTAAGCCTATGAAAAACGATAAAACATTGTCGTTTCATGGTGTTCTCATGTTGCCTCTCATTTTTCAATGCTTGAAGAAAAACGCACAAACTGCACCACAAGCAGTTTGTCTCGCACTGTATCTCAAACTTGTCATGTATTCATTTCACTCTCACAGGTTTACATGTATACACTCACTCTCTCTCTCTCACGCGCACACGAACACTCACTTACCTGTATACACTCACTTAAACTCACCCACTCTCCCTGACACACACACACACACACACACACACACACACACAGAAAAGAATATAGCCTCGGCTTCCTTTTGCAGTTTTGATAACATGCATGGAGAAATAGACGGGGGTATCTGTATTTGTGGCCTGATCAGATAAGGCCTCGTCTCTTTTTGTAGTCCTCCAGGTTAAGCGAGCGTCGTGGCGCTCCGTCCTTTACCGGCAGGGCGTTGGAGCTGACGGAGAGAGATTTTGCTTCTGCAGGACAAAGAAAAAGTAGAACAAACTGTCATATTTCTACATTCAGAATCAAGTATATCATGAGTACCAGAGCTCTGTGACACGACCAAAATCGTACATCCCGATGTCATTTCATATCCTGATTACGGTGTTTATCACAATACAGTACATTTTCTGTAAATTCAGTGGAACTTTGGCAAGCAAAGTCTCTTGTCTGTACGTGCTCAACTCTGCCTACACGTGCATGGATATGGAATGCCAAAGGTGCCACAATTTGCCTTTCTTTTTACACAACTGACAATAAATCACAAATTTTTACACCGCTTTATTTGTTAAAAATGCCATTTTTGCGGCGCTCTAATATACAGCTCAAACATTGCATTATTGATTTGTGGTCAAATGTGGAACTTTTTATGGTGCTCTAGTAAGACGGTTTTAAGGTGAATTGTGGCACTTTTTACGACACTGCGAAATAGATAATATAGTATAATATGAAACTATAGATGTTTTAATTTTGTCCTCTGATATATTTCATAATTTCACGCAGCCCTAATGAGTACATGATGAGTCCCTCTATGACTTCGAAGGCCTTTTTTGAGATTGTTGCAGTCTAAAATGCCTGATTTTGCAGCAACTTTTAAAAAAAAGATGAAAGCGATGAAAGCTTCGGCGTTTTAGGCATTTCGTTGCAGTAAATTTGCGAAAGCAAGTCAAAGTTGCGGAAAAATTGGCGATTTTGTCCCCCTTTATAATGATTAATCATCTCGTTATTTTTGAAGGTAAATGTGAGGCATTTTTATCACACACGTTTCCTGCGTTTTCCAAACGTAACAAGGGAGTGAGTTCGCTGACGTATGGCTCAACGTTTTGTGGGAAACGACAATGACTGGGGAAAGTTGTGGTAATTGGTCAAAACTGCATGGTAGTACAGAATTTGCGGGAATAGTTTTAAACACAATACTTGGTGTAATGCAGTGGCTCCCAAACTTTCTGTAAATGAGAATCATTTGTAAATAGTGTTTTTAAGCCCCTCATCTCCTCTTCCAATATTTTGAGTCCCCGTTTATCCTCCCTCAGTCGACTTATTTGAACTTTTATGATCTACATTAATATCTGAGGGGAGTGTGAAACGCCACATCTACATCCCAAAAAGCCACTGTTCCTCCATCAGTCAGATAAACCCCAAGCTTTGTGCCAAACTTTGACATGATTAATTTAATTTTACATAAAAAATGTAAAATGTTAGTTTAGTTTAAATCATACAAGACATTAACATTCCCATCTCTACGCTGTTTAACATAGTTTCCTTAAAACTGCCCCCAACCAGCTCCCTGAGTAAAAAGATCAAAACTAAAACAGGGGTCACAGCTGTGAGACCTGCTCCTTTTCATTGTCTACGTGGTGCATTTGCTGTGCCGCGGCCCCCTGCAATAGCCCCCCACCTTGAGCGCCACTGGCGTCATGTGACATATCAACACTGCTTTCTTGTTACAGGTTGAAACTTCGTTTTCTCTCCTTAAAAGCTAAATAGAGTCTGTCAGACTTCAGGTGCTGAGCTTTGCCAAGCTGTAGTCGACTCACCTGCACTGGGAACCTGCAGGTCGATTTTAACATCGAAGTCGTGAACTTTAAACAGGTCCTCCGAGAGGTCACTGGTTCCCTTGGTAACATCTTTGTCCTTCTGGCTAGGTTGGCCCTGGAAAAGTGAAAGTGAGGGACTTTGTCATTGTGAACACACCACAGCACAGCGCACAGTGCACCACAACGAAATGTGACCTCTGCGTTTGACCCATCCGTGAAGGGGCAGTGGGCGGCGAACAGGTGCCGCCACCAACTGCCCCAAGCAACACTGGACAATGGACATTCGTAAGTTATGTTGGTGTCAAAGATGGAGGCTGTAAATGATCCCTGGTTTTAAAATCCTGAATAACATCTGCCTGATGAAAACGTGAACGTTGCGAAGAAGGAATTAATATTAAACAGGAGCATTACATTAAAACCCCATCTTATAAAATGATGTAACTTTCCAACCGTGCATTTGTCTACAAACTCGTGTCTGCATGCTAGTATACTGTGGGTTTCAATAATCTTCATGTCATATAGACAGTTATACAAGTATAACACGACATTGCAAAAATCACACTGAATTAAGTTAAAGAACCGCAACAAGAACCTAAAGCTAAACAACAAGACATCTACAATATAAACTGTACATGTGCATATTTTGAGTAACCGAGGATATTACGGGACGTCTGTGTATATGAAAACAGAAGTTAGCCAGCAGATTTAAGTTAAAGCCACATTGCAAGAAAGAACCTAAAGAATAAAAAATATGTAGAAAATATAGGGGAAAATTTTGCTAAAAAACAGACATTTATATTATAGACAGTAACTATACGTGTGCATATTATGGGGTAACTGGATATTATGGGAAGGTTGTGCAAATTAAAATATAAAATTTAAACTGAATTTAAGTAAAAGAAACAAATAGTAGTAAATACAGTCTCCTAATACGATTTGTATGTATGCATGTAGGCAGGTTGCTGCACCTTGTTGCTGCCCTGCTGTGAGTTGTCCTGGCTGGAGCCGGAGCCGGAGCCGTACTTCTGGTTGAGATGAGCAAGAATAGCAGCATGGACAGAAGGGTCTCTGGCCTGGAAACGGAAGAAAACCAAAAACCATTTGTGACCCTCCACGGCAAAACCAGTCGCTTCTCTCAAATTTCCAAAATTGAGTTATGATGTTTTCATGAAAGGGCATAAATCAAGCTTCAAAACGATACCTATATGGAATGAATGGGACGACATATGACTGAGATATCAACATTCAAAGGAGTCGGGTTTCTCCTGTCACGCCAAGTGAGAAACGGAGAAATCTGCCTTTGAAGTTGACTATCGCCGTAGCACTCACAGACGCTTGGTGCGGTCGCGGCTACGTTTGCATTTACGGTAGCCTACGCTGCATTCACAGCCACACGGATAGCCTACCTGCGTTAGGTTAACTGAACTCGGGAGACGAAGATGGATTCCGGAGAAATATCTTCACGCTAGTCAACCAGTGGATTTACCGTAAATATTGAAGTAGAGCGGTCAAAACAGAAACTTTTAACATTCTGCTGGAATTGAATTCCTCACCTCAAGAAAGTCACGTTTTTAGGATGGAAAGGGTAAGTTTTTCAGCCAAATTTATTCACAACAGTACAGTATAGACCTTCCACTGTCTCAAAACACTAAAAACAAAAAATCCAACATTTTACCCCACACAACATAAACGGCCGTTTTTCTCGGAAACCTCCGTTGCGACAAGCGCAGAGTAACATTTCATTTAGAACATCAAAATGTCTACATCACTGCTGTGATTAAATCAAATACTAGTTGTGTTCAGGACAAAAGGGGAGAGCGGGACAATGCAGCAGTAGGAAGTAAACGCTTCTTACATTAGACACCATCGTGGGTTTGCACTGCCGTCTGGTGAAAGGGTCCATCTGCTGGTTTTTGGAGTTTTGTCCCTCGGCCTAAGATGATAAAAACAGCACAGTGACCGTTTCTACCACCACTAGTGTGTTAAGAGGAAAAAAAAAATGAACAAAAAATCTGCTCGACGTACCACCAGAGCTTTCTCAGACTCCACAATGTTCCAGCTGCGGTTCCTCTGGTTGATATAACTGCGATGAACAAAACACACGTTATGAAGAGTGACTACAGCACAGCACACAGTGCGCAACAACCAAACCTGCCCTCTTCATTTCAACCATCCGTGAAGGAGCAGTGGGCCACTTTTCGGCAGCACCTGGGGATGGTACCTTGCTCGTGAGTATCCCAGCGGTACCTTTCCCTGGTGCGGGACTTGAACCGACGGCCTTTCCGTTCACGGGGCCTACTCCCTAACCGCTACGCTACCATCCGCCAACATGCAATCAGACTCAGTGACTGAGGTGTAGGTGTGTGCGAGTAACAACCCACCTGATAGCCGAGATGTTTTTAGTTCTCTGCCTGTCCAGGGCCTCGGCTCTCTCCTCCAGCTCGTTTAACTGGTCCTGCAACACTTTCACCTTGTCACCATCACCACTTTCCTCAGCCATTGCCTAAACACACACACACACTCTTATTTAAATCTCAATGTGCAGAAGTCTTCAGTCTTTCAGAAACTACCTACAACAACAGACTAATCAACATTTTTGAGGTTCTGATGAAACCCGTATGAATGGCACGATATGGGAATTATTGGCCGATGCCGATATCTGATATTTTTCCATGCTTATATCTGCCGATCCTGATAAATGAGGAGGGTAGAGTTTAGCGTGCTCAGAATTTTTGCACAATAACAACACGCTAACTCTTTAACAAGTCAAGCGAGCGTAAAAGCAGAGTGGAGCGAGGGCGGAGCATTCCTAGAGTAGTGCACAACATTCACTTCCCGCCCTATGTAGTCAACTAGGGCAGGTGTGACACCCCATGTGCACTACCTAGTGCGTAGAGAGCCGCTAAGGTACAACCCTGGCTATTTCCTGATGCATACTACCACCACAGAGAAAAGTATAAGAGCGCTTTAGCTACCATACTATTAAGTGTGGCAGTACGCGACTTGAGACACAGCCCATGTGTGAGACAAACGCAATTACTTAACGTTCCCGTGTGCAGGCAGAGTTGAGCGCGTAAAGACGAGAAATGTCGCTTGTGAACTGTCCGCTGCGTGGTCATAATTGTGAGACAAAACAAAAACCTCATTGTTACCTTTTCTTTAAGAAGCTGTGTCTTCTTCATGGCGTAGTTTGGTGGAGCTTTTCTGAACCGGTCTTTCTCTTTCACAATCTGTACCAACATAAAAATATACACAACGATAAAGACATGTCTCTGTGTTGAAGTGCTATAACTAACTGCTCCTTCGCTAACTTACATCCTCAATGTCTTTGTCGTTGAACTTGTAATTGAGGGCCTCTTTGATCGACTGCTCTTTTTTGGTGATCTCGTCCAGAGTGGGAATCTGCATTCCAGCAGCGATCATCTGCAGAACAACAGTTCCACGCATCAGAGAACTACTCCACACGCCTCCCACGTTTTACAGAGAAATAAAGTCACAGTTAACGATTTGGTCGCAGCAAATTCGCATTTCGTCGATCACACTCCACTCACCGCGTCCTTCCACTTAAGAAATTCGTTGTCTGTGAATTCCTGATTGGACACAAATTCCAGGCGGAACACTCGGGTGTCGTTGCCGTGTCTTTGGGAAAGAAAGCGATGTTGTGAGTAGGCGTGTTGAAATGAATCGCGTAAGTGATGCGTCGCGTTGCCCACGTGGACATTTCTGCATCGATGCAACAGCAGACCATAATCGATTATAATAACGGTGGTACGATGACCATTGACCTAATAGTCATAATCGAATCGTAAGACCAGTGAAGGTGCACACCTCTAGTTGTGAGTGCTAGGGCTGGGTTCAAAAAATTGATTCACCGATCAATAGCGATTCTCGTTCGAAAAATAGGATATCGATTCAAAAATTCGTGGATCGATCTTTTCCTGCGGCTATGCGCTACTTCTCGCGACCGCGCAAGGAGAGCTATAAAAACATGAGACTGGCGAAACCGAAACCAAATGGAGCCATGGCTGAAGCCGCTCCACTCAAATCACTGTCTGGCCTAATTTTATAACCAAGTAAAAATAGTATTGACGCAAAGAAATCTCTAAATAAATCGATATCGAATCGAATCGAGAATTGAATCGGATCATGACCTTGTGAATCGGAATCAAATCGGAATCAGCAACGATACCCAGCCCTAGTGAGTGCGCAAACGAGCAGAGGAGCTCCGGGTGGGTGAGGAGTTAACGAGAGACAGCTTACCGTAACTGCAGGCCCTTGTTGGTTCTAGTGCCCCCCAGCTGGTAGACTTTCCCCGTTTCCACCACGTCGACTATTTCTGCGACCTGTGAATAACGTCAAGAGGAAAAGTATGATCAAAAATACCTGGAGACGTACCAATCCTAGCTTTTAGTAAATCTACTATTATTTATGATCCCTTTGGCAGTAATAAGCAGGACTGGGCAATACGAGCTCAAATCAATATCACGATTAACTGAACAATTAACACTGATGACCAATAACCAGTGATTGTTTGGGACGTTTTAATTTGTTTTCTTCCCTCTGTCTACTGACGAGGTTTGCTATTAAATCTGAGGTATTTCTCCAACCAAAGACTGTAGAACACTTACGCGCACGCATCACGGCTGCCACGCCTTCTCCGCGTTCTTTTGACGCGTCCTCCGAGCGCGTTGTCAGAAATTAACACGACTCGTGCGCGAGTTGCAGTACCAGCAAAAATTGGGGTGTGTTCAAGTTTTGTTACGTGACTCGGCGTCGTTGTTTACTATCAACATGGCTGAACGGTTTCGCCGTCTTTTATGCCCCTTCATAACATCCGAATACAAATACAATTTTACAGCAAAACCGGCCGATGTTTTCCCGCACTGCCGCCTCCTACTTCTTCTCTTCTTTTGTCACTTAACGGCAGACTAGACGCTTTTATAGTGTACACTGCCACCTGTTGGAATCTTTAAGAATAACAAAAAGTACAGGTGCAAGTATAGTCAGTACAACGTGTCGCGTGGTGTTAAGTCTATCTTGACCCGGACAGGATGGAGTCACATGACAATACACGGTAGTATGTACATCGCTTGAACACACCCTGAAAAAGTAGGAGTTGTTTTGTAAAAATACATTAGCAGAATTTAAAAAATGATCAAAACTAGAGCTGCATTTCTGCCAGTGTGACTGCTCAAGTTTTGCAGCTGCGACACGAAAACTGGCCGAGTAGAAAGTGAGTGATTACTTGTCATTGTGAACACACCACAGCACAGCGCACCACAACCAAATGTGACCTCTGCATTTGACCCATCCGCGAAGGAGCAGTGGGCAGCTAACAAGCGCCCGGGGAGCAGTGCTTGGGGACGGTACCTTGCTCATGAGTACCTCAGTGGTAACTTTATCGGCCCTGGATTTGAGCCTGCGACCTTCCGATCACGGGGCGAACACCCTACCGTTACGCCACCAACTGCCCCAAAAGACTTTGATTAAGGCCCCGTACACAAGCAGCCGTGTATTCCTAAAAATGGATCAACGGAGAACTCGCGAACGACCGCATGTATCGAAAACGTGTAGACAAGCACCACACGCCGCAATAGGCTGCACATTTTAGAGTTGGAATAAAGTTTCTAGCACAAAAGCTCTAGGAGGAGAAGCGGTGAGAAAAAGTGTGTGAAATAAAAACCGGAAAACAGTATGTGATCACAAAAACCGGATCACGTCGGTTGGCGGTTCTGAATGTCAGCTCTGATTAATTGCCCAGCCCTGTGAAAAGGTACTTGATTGTCAGGGTACCCTGTAGACGGGTTTACTGCTGCTGTTGCCAATGCCGATGCGCACAAAGCAGCCGGTGACCGTTTTGGCAAAGAAGGGCATGTGGCACCAGCGCTCCAGCTTGTGCCGGGACAGCCGGATGCGGTTGAGCTCGTCTGGTAACGACACCGGCTGGGATTTGGGGGGCGCCACTTCTTTCCTGAGAGAGAAACAAAAAATACATCGAATGAACTTTCAAGATTCAAGACATTTTATTACGGTTACGGTTTCGTTATTTCAGTGCGACCATATAATCATGATAATGCTCACTCTTCTTCCTCGTCAAACGATGAAGACCGTGAGCTGCGGTCGCTCTTTACGGACGACTTTTCGTCATCCTCCTCTTCCTCTTCCTCGTCGTCCGAGTACACCTCGCTGGTCTTCAGCGGCTGCCGTTTGGCCAGGAGCTCGGCTGTGGGTTCGGAGGTCACAGACGAGAAAATTGAAATAAAATCCGTTGGTGTATTTACTTCGGCAGTGACGTCGTATAAGTTACAGACCTGTTCTGTTCTTCTTCTTTTCTCGCTCTGCTTTAAGCTCCTCCATGGCCTGAGACTTCTTATCCAGCTTCTCGTCCCTCTTAGATCTCCTCTCTTTGTTATGGGACATGACCTGACAAAAAAACACAGGAAAACACAGGAAGGTTTGAGTTTCACGCAGGAGGCTGTGGCTCGAGTCCAAAAGTGGCAGCGGTTATGGAAAAAACACATTTAACCAAAGGCAAAGTTGAAAATATTTGCAGGATTTTGGTTGGTTTACAGTGAGCTCCTCCGAGACCTTAAAGACCTTCTTCATTCTTAGACTGAAACCTGAGCATTTCTAAAGATGAAAGCCCTTCTAGTTCAACTGTTGAGTTTAAAAATGCATTTGTATCAGCATTTTCAGGAAAGTAACAACAAGAAGTCGCTTCAACAGAAAGAAGAACATTGTACTGATTACAGCAAATGCGATGGTGATCTGTTCTAGGGCTGGGAAATTACCCAAAAATGAATCCAAACTGATATTCAGAACCTCTAATCGACATAATTTTGCGCAACATTTTAAGAAAAAGTCACTTCCCACCCTATGTAGTGTACTAAGTCAAATAGGGCGCGTGACACTCCATGTGTACTACCTAGTGCGTAGAGAGCCGTTAAGCTACAACCCCGGCTATTTCCTGAGATGCATACCAACACATTGAAAAGTATGATAAGAGCAGCTTACCCACCATACTATTAAGTGCGGCAGTACGCGGCTCGGGACACGGCCCATGTGCGAGATCACATGCGCTAAATTAACACGCAGTTTCATTTGTTAAATATTTGTCGAGCGTGAAGGCAGACTTGAGGTCGTAAAGACAAGAGATTTTGCGTGTGAACATTCCACTGCTCACTCGAAATTTTGGCGCTAAATAATGGTATACATTTTAAGACAGAAGGTGCGGGCCGTAAAAAATTCCACCTCGGACTTTGGACGTGCCTTTCCAGCGACCAAAAAATGTGTCATCAAATATCGGCTAAAAATATCAGGCAAATCTAAGCATCGGTCCGGTGTCGAAGACTTTAAAAAATAAGCAATTATCGTCCGATTCTGATACCATTCCAATATCATCATGCAACCCTAGTTACTAACATACTAACGTGTGTTGTCATGTGACTCTGCCCTGTCCAATCTGCTGCTACATCTGTGCGTGTTTCCTTCAGTTCACTTAAAATCCCAAGGAAGAAATTTCAGAATTTTGAATTCAGATTTAAGAGTTGAGGATATTTACAGCACAAACCTTGTCAGTGAATTATGAAGGCAAAAAAAATCACGATTAAGGTGAAATGTTTTATTAATGGTGATAATGGTTTGAGGCGATATCGTCCAACCCCACTTACCACCTGAGTGTCTGGAACCTGAGACTGCTTTTTCTTCTCCTGCTCCTCCTCTTGTTTTTTCTTCTTTTCCTCCTTCTCCTTCTTCTTTGCGGTCTTCAGTTTCTGTTTGATTTCATATCTTATCGGTGGAAAAGGGTCGCAGCAAGTGCAGCATTAGGGGGTGTGAATTACAGGTTTCAGGACAAAACAATATTACATCGATTCAACGAACAACGATTCAGAGTTTGCCGATATCACAAAGTCTGCTATGACACGATAATGATTTGATTCAATTCAGGAGTCAGAGACAACGAGGCGATATCATATCGGTCACTGGCTCCCGAATAAAATCAAACGGCAAGCGTTTTTCCTCTCACCTCCTCCTGAGCACTTCTCTCTTCTCGATACGGTTGAAGAGCTCCTGCTCTCGCTCTTTCTCCGTCATCTGCTCCAAACGCGCTCGGTCCTCCTCGTCCCCCATGAGGTCGTCTCCGTAACCGTCTCGGAACTCCTCGTCTCCCGAGGACGAGTCCGAAACAGAGCTGGACGAGGAGCTGTTGCTCTCGGAGTCGGACACCTCGCCTGTGGGGTTCAGAGTTGAAGTCAACAACAAGAAAAGGGGTTGACAAAAATCTCTTTTGAAGCCACGTTGTAAAATTGATTCGAATTGACAGGAAATTTGTTCTTAAAAGCCACTTACACCGTTTTCACTGACTAATGTTTACTTAGTTAAGATATTTCTAGGTAAGAACAACGGCTGAATGGCACTCTTAAGCTACTTTTATTGCATGCATGTTCGTGCAAAACATTAGCTGATTCTTTAATTCTACAGCTGTAGAATATTACACTATTTAAAATTTTAAATGTCCAAATTTTCGTAAGAGCAAATTTAAGACAAAACTCAAGATGATGGTGGTGAATGAGCCCTTCTGGTCTAAATGACTAAAATCTACAAGTGTTCCATACATTTAGTGTGTTTTCAGTCTGGAACAGAACAACAGGTTACTTTATCCTCACGCATGAAATCACTGAAGACGGAGCTAAATTTGACTGTGTTTAGATTACATCTGACTGGACGATTTCCCTGGTCAGAACCTCTCATTCTTAACGTCCCGTATTTTAATCTTCTAACATAATTCTATGTCAGTTTAAGTAAAACCTCACTGATGTTTTTCCAAAAAGAGATTCACTAAAGATGACAATCGAGCTCAGTTGAGGGTGGGAATAACTGCATTTAAAGGAGCTATATGTAAGAAATTAGTATTCATAACGAAGTTAATATGTCACCAGACATTAAGCGATCATGTTCATTCAAAATAACGATCTCACTGACAAAATGACTACACCCAGAACATTCGCATGTTAAAGTGTCATTTACAGCCCCGTGTTTTGACCTGTAGCACCATCCACCACTATCTCCTAATCACAAAGTCAGTAGCATTTCAGCATCCAGGTTGCCAGTTACCGCTGAGCTGCAGCTACACGTTTTCTGGATTACAAATGTCTGACGTTACTAAAACTAAAAGAAGTCGCTATGACTCTCAAAAACGTGCAGGTGGATCATCAACCGACCAAACTGTTTGAGAAATAAAAACGGTGACTTGTGACGGCTAACATCAGCATCGTGTTACGCTGAGACTGTGTGCTAACAGTGCAAACATTAGCATGCTAATTATGGCAACACCAAACGTAACACTAGACACTAGATTGACAAAATATAAGAATCCGCCAACCTATCTGGCAACCTCAAGTCGGGGGAGGGGAAACAACGCGATACGGTGTTTTGAATTTGACTGCAGCACCAGTTGTAGCTGCAATCTTACATAAAGCTCCTTTAGGTCCTGCTAAAAAACTGCTTAAACTGAGTCAGGCTCTGAACGTAAGGGAAAAATTCAGAACACAACAATGACCACATTCCAGCACAGCAGTTCCAAAAGAAAAAAAACTGCACGCTCGCTCTCCCTCTCTCTAGGACTACGCGATATGAACTCAATATCTCGATTAACTGAACATTTTACCTTGATTTTCTGGCCTCACAGTTCACCAACGTGGTTAATAATTAAAATGTCTTTAACTATTAAAGCTGGGACTATTTTCTAATGAAAGATTGCATATATTTGTCATTTTAAATTGTGGCAAAATCACACAGCAGCATGTTTTAAGGGGACTATTGGGGAATGCGTTAACAGAATTTTATATAACTGAAATAATAGTCATGGGCAATATCAATTGTGAATATTGGTTTCAATGACTTGCCCAGCCCTATCTCTTTCCCTCTTCTCTTTCTTACCCTCCTCTGGAGCCGAGCTCTCGGCCGAGCTGTCTCCATCTGAGCTGCCTGACGAAGCTGCTTTGTTCACTTTCTTCTTTGTAGTGTTCTTCTTCTCTGCACTTTTACTGGGCTTCACTTTCTTCTTGGCTTTGGTGCCTCCGACAGTCCACTAAAAACGAACAAAAAAACAAAGCAAGCGTGCAGAAGAATTTATTATGTGACCTATAAACAAAATGTTACACCGCGACCAGTGTGATCAAACCGAATAATACTGCATAATAAAATAATAAAACTTTAGGAAAAAATTTAACTTGAAACAAGCAGAGAGGAAAAGAGCAGAGTACCTCATCGTCACTGTCCGATGTCTCGGAGTCGGAGGACGCTGCTGGTTTACTGACTGGCTCCTCCTGTCCATCTGAGTCCACTCTCTTCCTTTTAGCCAGAGTTAGCAACTCCTAGAAACAGAGCATGAGATGGAGAAGTCAGTGCCTATTTTACCAAAATAAATGTGTTGAACATTCAGTCCATTCTACTGATTTTTTCACAATTAAAACATAAAAAGTAAGTTGTTCAACGCTGTGATAAGAAGTTGGAAAGGAAACAGACCAGTGCGCAAAGCCTGTTTGCTCAGTGCTAATCAAGAAGCACAGGTCCACAGAACACTTGGAACTATATAACAAAAGTAGCACAAGGGGGATGCAACTAGAGATGCAAACGTTATCGTCACAGCATTGCCACCTTGGCTAAAGTCCAAGAAAGGAAGCCTCAAACTGTCCTAAACTTCCAAAAAAATAAATAAATAAAGGAATGCTTATAGTGTCATTAACACTAATCAAATAATTCTGTAAATCACTCGTGCACTTTTGCATTGCAATGGATATGACATTCAGTCACTCTCAGTTTCTCACAGGACTAAGATGTCAAAGGTGTAAAATGATTAACAAGGTTTAGATTTCACCTATGTGCAAAGACTAATGGCAAATAACGTCACTATTGCAATATCAGAGATTAAGCGAAATTAGAAAAAGAGGGATGCAAGCGACAAATGCAATTTTAAAAAATCCTGCACTAAAAAAAATAACAAAATGACCAGAATAGCTTTATCTGGAAATAACTTTTCATTCTGCAAAGATCAGGGTGAAGTTGAAGAGGAAGTGCATCTGCATAGAAAGTACATGAGTACAAACTATCCTCCAATAACTCCCTGATCATTCCAGAAATATAAGTTATTTCAAGATATAGTCTAGCGATTCTTACGATTTGGTTATTTTTATAGTGCAGGGGAAAAAAATGAAATGTCCATTTTAAGAGCAACTAGGGCTGCAAGCAATTTTCTATTTGCACTACATCCACAGTATTGCAGTAGAAACACTACTTTCCATTAGTCCACTTCTGCACATCTGTAAAAATCTAAATCATTTTACACCTTTGTCACATCATGCAAATAGAGTGGTAACAGAAACGTTACATTCTTGCAGATTAATAACAGAATAACAATTGCGTTACATTTTCTATTTGCATTAAACAGCATGATGTACTTGACTGAATGTCTTGACTTTGCACGGTGTGATTTTTACGCTTACACACATGACGATGCTGAAACGATGCATCATGCAGTCCTGGGCAAATGGGATGGATGAAGAATAAACTGCACATCACAACAACACAAAACCATCGTGTACAGCGTGGTGTGCAATGTGCGTGTGTGTGTTTATGTGAAGTGAAAGTGAGACGGCGCGGCTTGTTTACGCTCTGCAGGGTTAATTCCGCGTCCGGTGATCTGTTATCGCAGCGCCCGTCCTCCAGACAACCGGGATAAATTTAGCGCACAACACCATCGCGGGATTTGTCACGGCTTTAACCCCAACACACACGCGTACAGACACCTCACTGTGCCATAAAACGGAGTAGGGCACCTGTCTAAAACCATGCAAGTCGATTGAGGAGGTCTGCGCAGAACGCCTAGCGTTGCACGACGCTAATCAAAGACATTGTAGCTGGATAATTAAGTTAGCCTGTTAGCTCTCCATCTTGCAACGGAAATAAACTACCTTAGACCCATAATGTACAAGGACACACACGTACACTCAGTGACATTACGAATTCATCGCAATAAACGATCCATAAAGCTAAGCACACGTTAAGGACCTCGTTGTTTACAAATAAAGCGCAGGATCTGACTCGAGTTAGCACGGAGACTTAACTGCGCTAGCAAAGCTAAGCTACATCTGACAAACGGCTAAGACTACTCAAGTTCGTCGTTTTAACAAAAATAAAATAGTCGCACGGTAAAGATGAAAGGCATTAAAAATGCAAGGGGTTTTGATACATTTTGAGATTTTGCCATCAGCCCACAGGGGCCTAGTTTGGGATCGGCCTGCCGTGCTGGTGAATGCGACACAAACGTTAGCTTACAGGCTAATGCTACTAGAGCTAGCGCGCTCTGTCCGTTAAGCGATTTCTCTTCAAGAAGGGGACGAAACATCGCACCTGATCCAGATTGTCATCGCTCGGGCTGTCCTCGGAGTCCGAGTCGATAACGACGCGACCTTTCCGCTTCTTCACGTTCACCATGGTTGTTAGCTTGTCAGCTAACAGTGTACCGAGCGGCGGCGGCGGCGCTGTTTGGACGCCGAGCGGCAGCACCAGAATATACAGCGAGAGAGGCTGGCTAGCGGTGCCTCATTTCCCTGTAGCCGTTCTCTCGTCATAATAAAAGTCTTGAGCGGTTTGTAAAGAAGCGTAACTACGACACACATCAGAATCAGCTTTATTTGTCTAGTAGATATTGACAAATCTCAAGTCCTGGGTAAAAAATCCAAATTGTTCTAATAAAGTTGAAAAAGTAGGTTAAAAAAGGTCGTTAGTGTCTTTTTAGTACTAATATAGTATGGATATTAGTAGTGTGGATACATGAAACAGACAGTATAATTACATGATTTTTTCTTATTGAATAAATTGCACATACGCGTAAGAAACAGTTGAAGCTTAAAAAAAAAAGTGAAATCACAGTAGAATTCTGTTATAAATGTTTAAGACAAATAAATGATTTTTGTAATATTACATTTATATTTTTATATATAAACGAAAATGTAACTTTCACAAAAAATTGAAAAAAAGAAAAAGGATTTTTTTAAAAACTACTCTGATTAAGTAAAATGCTGATGTTTTTTTTTTAAATATTGAACGTTAATTCATGATTTTCTTTCACTGTCAATTTTTAACAATTTTACGCTGTATATACTTTGCGCTCGAATGTTGCAGACTTGATAGAGATCGTTTTATTTTAACGCGTCTTTGGTTATGGATTTACGGGTCTAAACCTACATTTGCCTTCGGTTGCTTTTTGGTCTTCATTTGTAGCGGCGAATCTTTGATGTCATGTAACAGGCTGCATTGTCAGTATTAACATTTTAGCACCATCAATTATGACTCGGTCACATAACTAAATTATGACTCAGTTAATGACCAGTATAATTCCCTATAAGGTATAATTTATAAGGAACATATATATGATTTTAACACAGCACAAACACAAAACTGTAGTAATAAATATAATAGAGCAAGAAGGCAAGTGCAAGAATGGAAAACTGAAAATCCAAAAACATGTGAGGTAAACACTAGTCGATGTGATTTATTTTTAATGCGGTGAATTAATAAGCCTTTTTAAATACTGAACGGTATTTTCCCCTTACATTTGTATTATAAAATACCTTACACACCTTAAACACTTTAATCACAAAACTTTCTCTGACGCAATTAAGCAAAACAGTAGACAAGAGATTTAGAAAGCAAATTGTTTATTTGTTTATTAGTTTTATTTCGAAGTATAGGAAAACCAGAGGATGTAGGAACCTTTACTGCGTCAGCTTGTTTTGGGGGATGATCTTTATGCGACGGACAACAATGGCGGAAAGCATAAATGTCACAGTGTTTTTATAAAGTAATGCGTTTTGCAAAAACCATCAAAGTATGTTTAATGATCTAGATTAGCACATTTTTGTCAGTCTCACCCAAAGGAATTATTATTGTTTGATTCTCCTGGACGTTGCAGTATATACATATATTTTCGATTTTTTCTGGATGTAGTCCATGTGTTAGAGGTTGATATTGTCTGATTTTTTTTTGCAGTTATTATGCTAAATTAAAAATTAAACGTTCAACAACACAGCAACTTGCTTTGTTGCTCCGTTTACACAAGTCGTTTGAATGGTTTGATCATTGGCACATCCAGGGGCCATGGCAAAGGCAGTACTCCAAAATCAAGCAGGACTGTATGGCATCTTTCAGAGACAATTCCTCCAATCAAGAATCCGTCCTTCTCTCCTCCCACCTTCTCTCACCGTGAGCTGCAGGACTGTGTATGACCGAGACTACCGCAGGCCGGGCCAGGCCCCTGACACCCGGTGGCCCTGGCAGAAGATCCGTTTTGACTTGTCCAAGGGCTTAGAAGGGATTAAGAAGCATTTTGGGATGTTGAAGGAGGAGTTTACAGGTCGCTGGACTGGGCCGGAGGGTCGGCCGCTGGTGGAACATATGCTGGAGCAGACCCAGGTCTTATGGGAGTTCCGTGGGCCGGAGTCTCTCGATCAGTGGGTTGTGTCCTCTGACAAGGAAATAGGTGGGAGAAGCGAAGCATACATTAACCTGGGACGGAATAACACAACCTGCCTGCTGTACGGCACTCTGAGTTCGGTACCGCCTCGGGATGGGGAGACACGTTACAGTGGATACTGCACAATGCGTTCCAAACAACCTCTGGTCAGTGGGCTATTGTGATATAATCTCCAAAAATCAGCTAAGGTTTTCCTGCCTTGTCAAGCTTCTTTGATAGATTGGAAATCTATCAGAATTATTTAAGTGAGTGATGATTTGTCATTGTGAACACCACACAATGCACAACTGTGACCTCTGCATTTGACCCATCTGTGAAGAAGCAGTGGGCAGCTTTTTTGGCAGCGCCCGGGGAGCAGTGCTTTGCGACAGTACCCTGCTCTTGAGTACTTCAGTGGTACCTTTACCGGTTTGAGACTTGAACAGGCGACCTTCCGTTCATGGGGCCAACTCCCTAACCTCAATGCTACTAACGGCATGGCATGAGGTAGAGGGTTCACCTCATGTCAGGCCCTTCATAATTCTAATTCACGGGATTGGTTGTATATTAAGGAAGATTGGGGCAAACCCTCCTCTCAAAAATGAACCAAAACTTGTCAATACAACGCATCAACAAAATTATTAACTTGCCTAAAAACCTTTAACTTCCCCAGTGTAAATATCTAATATACAAAATATTAGAGAATAGTAGACACTTGATAAATATGTATGTGAAGACTAAGAGAATGAACAAGTGTACATTGCAAATGTGCTGGAAAAATACATTTAAAAAGTCTTAATAGGTTTGTTTTATGCATTTCCAGGCTTCGTTTGAGAGGAAGAAGCACTTCGATTGGTCAAACTTTAACATGTTGTACCTGCGTGTGCGTGGAGACGGCAGGCCATGGATGGTGAACATTTCGGCTGAGACTTACTTCTCTCACCAGAGAGACGATATCTACAGTTACTTCTTGTACACTCGAGGCGGTCCTTACTGGCAGGATGTTAAGGTTTGTTAAGACATATTTTTAAATACTGACTTTTCAAAATCAAAAGGAGAAATTAAGTGGACCACATTTGTGAAATGTATGTAATCTACTTGGTGGTGAATTGAAGAGCTACATCAACACACCAGCCAATCTCTACTGATTCCACACACAACCAAATCACACTGCACATCACATATTCTCTGCTCCAAACATTTGGGCATGCCTCAGACTCACGGTGTGAGGGAGCAGTGTGACTCGCTCTGAGTAATTTCCGCCGTATCTCGCTCCGCTCACATACTCTGCTCTCTGTGAAAAGAACTACATTTACAGCACTTGGTTACAGTGTAGTATTTCCACCTTTCTCCCACAGGTTCTCATTCCTCTTCTCTCTTTCACAGATTCCATTCTCCAAGTTTTTTCTCTCTAGTCGAGGAAGAATTCAAGATGACCAACACGTCATCTGGCTGGACAAGGTCTATATGAACTGCACCTTCACAGACATCATAGCTAAAAAATAGTCATACCTCTAAATTGTGATGAATATTTACATTTTGGTTTTCTGTGGTGAAACATTGAGCCTCAATTCACCAAACGTTATTAACAGAGGTCGACCGATATTGTTTTTTCAGAGACGGCCATGGAGCCATAGTAGCACACCTTGTAATGACTTAATATCAGTAACATCAGTCAAAATTACTCGTCTTTTTCTTGCTTTGATCATCCTTCGTTCTTTCCCCATGCACCTCAATGCATTTTAATCAGTCTGTCTACTTGGCCCGTTTTCATGTCACAGCCACAAAACTTGCAGAAATGCATCTTTAGTTTGTGTTCTTAGGTAACATTAGCTTAGCTTAGCTTCTCATTAATATTGCAGTTCTATAATATACTATTCAAACGTCTAAGCTTTAACAAAATATATTTACCAACGTTTAATTTTTTATTTTTAAGGTAAACACTATCGGCTTTACACTTGGAGACAAAGCAGACGGCCCGTTTCAGCTGGAGATCGACTTTATTGCTGTGTGTAATGATCAAGCTCACACTGAGGAGTTTGCTTATGAACTGTACAAAAGAAACCCAAATGTCTAACTCTCTACAGAAAATGTCTGAATTAAAAGATTTCACACACATTTTTGTAAGAAATGTGATTTAATTTACCATGAAAATTACATCACCTTTTAAAGTGCCCAAAAACACAAGGACAACAGTGTTAAACCATTTAAAACCTGTTTATTGACTAACTCCAACCTTCATCATAAATGGTTTGGTGCTACTTCTTACTTTTATACTATTTACAAAAAATGGGGAGTACACTTTTTTCTTTATAAAGGCAGTGTATAAAAAGGTGTCAAACACAGACAAAGAACAGACATACTAAAATGTACATGTAGCTACAGGACATCATTAAAAAAAAAGGGGGAAAAAGCTGTGTTAAGCCAGAACCAAGCCACGTCTGGCACCAAGCATCTTCTCTTTTTTCTGCTTTCTGTCCTCCGTGTGCTGGACTCGTCTCTCTTCTCTGTGGTGCACAAAAGTGAAGAATGAAGTCAAACTCGCCACCATGGCAACGGAAAGTATTTACAGTAAGGCTGGGCGATTATGACCTCCAATCAGTATCAAAAGTAATTGAACATTTTACCTCAATTACAATTAATAAACATTTCATTTGCTTTTTGCTCATATAAGTCACTGACAGAGTTTGTGCTGAAAATAAGCTCAACTATTAAAGCTGGGATCATTTTCTAATGAAGAGTGCATATTTTTGGCTGTGCAATATGATGAAATATATCGGACGATGAAATGAAAAGTCTATTGTTTCATAATATATCAAACTTTATTTTGTGATGTTGCAACATATACTGTTTGCGCCAATATCTCTTCGTGGTTTGGATGAGGGTTCGCAGTAGTTACCACGGCACCACGTGGATTTAGGCACAGAGAATACCATGGTGTTATATTTGTGCTTTAATTCTGAATGCGCAGTGGAAGTTTTACAAGCGAAATCTGGTGTTTGTGCATGCTCACGTATGCTAGAAACACTGCGTCCTTGCAATTATATCTATGGGACGCCAAAGGTGCCACAATTCACCTTAACAGCACTCTACTAGAGCGCTGTAAAAAGCATCACCGTTTACACTGTAAAAAGCAGTGTCTGACCACAAGTCAATAGAGCACCGCGAAAAAAATGGCGCTTTCATCAAACGTAAAAAGCACTTGTATATTACAGCACCACCAAAAAGATGTTTTTAACTAATAAAACAGCAGAAAAGAGACATTTTCCTGTCAACTGCGTAAAATTATAGGCAAATTGCGGCACCTTTGGCTAGGGGTGTTGAAATTAATCACATAATCGATGCAGATGTGAACGATTCTGCATCGATGCAATGGCAGCTCGTAATCGATTTTAAAGGAACACTCCACTTTTTTTGAAAATAGGCTCATTTTCCAACTCCCCTAGAGTTATATAGATGTGTTTTACCGTTTTTGAATCCATTCAGCCGATCGCCGGGTCTGGCGGTAGCACTTTTAGCATAGCTTAGCATTAATCATTGAATCCAATTAGACCATTAGCATCTCACTATAAAATGACTAAAGAGCTTCGATATTTTTCCTATTTAAAACTTGACTCTTCTGTAGTTGCATCGTGTACTAAGACTGGCGGAAAATGAAAAGCTGCGATTTTATAGGCCGATATGGCGTAATATCATTGCGCCTGCTGCACCCATGGTATGGCAGCAAAATTCCTTGATTATTACGCCGGAATGAGAGTATAGTTCCTAGCCATATCGGCCTATAAAATCGCAACTTTTCAAGTTTTAAATGGGAAAAATATCGAAACTCTTTAGTCATTTTATAGTGAGATGCTAATGGTCTAAATCGGATTCAATGATTTATGCTAAGCTATGCTAAAAGTGCTACCGCCAGACCCAGCGATCGGCTGAATGGATTCAAAAACGGTAAAACACATCTATATAACTCTAGGGAAGTTGGAAAATGAGCCTATTTTCAAAAAAGTGGAGCGTTCCTTTAACGGAGGTTTTCAACCGGCGATCTGCTGTCCCCTAGCGGTGTACGGCGGCACTGCAGGTGGTCTGTGACATGCAATCCCACTTTACTACTGAACTCACTTTATAAAAATTATTCCTTTTTAATTTTTCAAAACATTTCCAACTGATTTGGGCATATTTTGAACATTGAATGTGTATATCACTGGTTACCTTCTAACTAACCGTATCTGCACAAATTATTGAAAAGTATTGCACAGACTCTTGTTCTGCACTGCTGTTATAATATCTGCACAAACTTCAATGTTAGTCAAACTGTTTTAAGAGATACTGTTTTATTAATCGACTGGATATAGAATTTTTCATATTGAAACTGTTTCTAACCTCTTGCACATACAGTGTAAAAGTCAATTTCCACTTTTGTAGGTTAATACTGCATCTAAATTCTCTTTTTCTACTTCTATTTCTAGTACAAGTTTAAAGTTTATATTTAATACTCCATTTCTAGTTTAAAATGTATATTTTGTATTCTATTTATCTACTTTTTGTTCTATATGCTTTATTTGTGTAAACTGGAGCCACGTCGTCTCGTCTCTCTGTGTATCTGTACAGTATATAGCAGAGATGACAAAGTTTACTTTGACCTTGATCTTTATGAATAATGAATTTAATGCAAATATCTAAAAAGTAATACAAAAAATACTCCCTCCAGCACTTAGTCTGAGTGGTGGTCCCTGGGACAGAACCAGTTGAAAACCCCTGGATTATATCATAATGACATTGCTTGGTGATTTTCTGGCTGTGGCATAAAAATTCAGTAGCAACTATGGCTGCCCAATCTGTGATCCATGCCCAATCTGCGTGCAATGTAAAGTAATTAAAAAAAAATTGATTCCATGCATCGCGATCTCGAGATATCGAATCGAAGACATGATAATCACAATCGAATTGAATCGTGAGACCAGTGAAGATTCACACCTCTACCTTTGGCAGAGTTGAGCGTGCACAGACAAGATTTTGCTTGTGAAAGTTCCACTAGACTTACAGAAAATGTACTTTGTGATGTGAGATAGATAGATAGATATATATATATATATATACACACACACACACACACACACACATACATATGTGTGTATATCTATCTATCTATCTATCTATCTATCTATATATATGAAATGATTTATATCGGGATATGAAGTAAATTGAAGTAAACACTCAGACGTTGTTGTAGACTGTAGTGTGCGTGAGCAGGGTAGCCCCAGGATTTTTTATCTTTTTATTTCTATCTTTTATGACCCCGCGGGTACCCTGGTTCTGATTGTCAGTATTGATTAATTATTGATAAATTGCCCAGCCCCAACGTGTGTATTTACCTCGTCTGCACACGTTGCTGTTTGTAGCACTTCTGGTGGGATGAAACCGTCTGAGACTTGTTCAATGCAGCGTTTTCCTGATTATCTCCAAACGGCTTCAGTTTGCCTGTTAATAAAAACGAAAGAGGGGGAATCAATTACTGCATGTTTTGAGAACATTAAAAACAGCCCGGTACTGGTTTCAGTCGTGTGGAAAGCTAAACTGACCCTTGTGAGGCTTGTAGCTGAGCGGACGTGAGAGGCTGGCTTTCAGATCAAATGTGTTCCTCTTGTTGGCTGCTGGTGTGGTCGATGCACCTTTGAAGACAAATGGAGTAATTCCTGAGAACAAAAACAAAATATAATTAATATTCATTTTAAAAATCCTCAAACTTCCAACAACTGTTCCATCCAATTGTAACGGATGCTACAGTGTTTTAGAAAGGAAATGTTTTATACACTTAGTGGTTGGGTTCTTACCAGAAGTTTTACTGGCACTGGCTGGGTTCTTATCAGCCCCGGCTTTAGCGAGCACCTCGGACTTCCTGCCAGGAGTGGGAGTGAAAGGAACCATTGGGGACATGCGAGCTGGAGTCTTCACCAGGGAATTCTTGTGTTCGTTGTCCTGCAATGCCTCTGAAAACCTTTAAAAAGAAATTAATTAATAAATCCTGAGAATAAAATCAGGTTCATTAGCAGAAGACACACAAAAAATTAAACCAGGACTGAGTTTGAATGTGTACACAGTATATTATATATTGTAAATACAAACTGTGGCAAAAAATATAAAGTGTGTTTGATGAAATATGCTTTGTCTGCACACAATTTTCTAGTTAAAATTTTTATTAAAATAATATTTTTATATCTATCAATGGATTCAACAATAGGAACTTTAACGTGTGTGCATGTTACATGTCTCAAATTCATTTTGGTTAAAAGGAGATTAGCATAAATATAATAATTTCCTGTAGACCGTCATGTAACGTTGCACATCAAGATCCAAATGGGATCCAAAGTAGTCTAAAGTGTAAACAGTATCCTGACCTTACCAAAGTTTACTCCTAAAGTCTCAGGGCTTTCTTGGTTGTTGCGCCAATACCGGTATTGTCAATTTGGATATCTCCCGCTACGAAAAAATCTGATACAGACGCTGACTCTTTTTTTAAGCAGAAAATAATACTTAAAAAACGTCTGAATATCTGACTGAGATCATTGTTATGTTTAAGGAAATACCTGACTTAAAAACAATGTGATAATTACACACCCATATGTATATGCTAAATTATTTATTATTAAAATAACATCTCAAACATTATTGGTTTAAACACAGTTCTGTAATTTTGAGACAGTCCCTAAACCCAAAAGATCGCTAAAACAATCAGGAACATAGATTATGAACAACAGCTGGTGTTGTTAAGGAAATTAAACATTATAGTGTGTTGCGTTTCTTGTTCGGCTCATCGTCATATCAATATGTACGAATTAACGCTGCTTTACCGCAGTGCCGCTTCCCATACATAACGAACTGACTGTGCACGCATTCACAAATTGTCTCCATAGATCGTCCCAATGCCACCAATACCCAATCCAACTATCTGAGTAGTTATCAGACTGACACCAATCAACATATCGCAGGAGTAGGCAACTCCGGTCCTGGAGGTTGTCCGTCCTACCTGATCAGTCCCTTCGCATGGTTATCTACCTGAGAGCAGGTGTGGATGTTCTGAAATCCAGTTGGATGGAAAACCTCCAGGGCACCGGACCTCCAGGAACAGAGTTGCCTACCTCTGTCAGATCGGTTTCACCTCTGAGACTTTGGAACACTCTTCCTCTGCACATCAGGTCTTCCCCCTCCGCTGATATATTTTAAAATCTTGGTTTACCCTCACTTTTCCTTGAGTCGTTGTAGACCGTTTTAATTGTTAGTTATACAACACTTTGGGCCAACGGCTGTTGTTTAAATGTGCTTTATAAATGAATCTGACTTGACTTACTTGACATTGACTTTTTTGGTTGAGAGGACAGTAGGCTTGAAGGGAGCGCCGTCCTTCAGCACGGGTTTGGTAGCGAGCTGGGTCACCCTGCGTTTTCCAGCAGTTGCTTCCTTGCGCTGCAGGCCGGGGCTGAACAGCGAGGCTCGGCTGAGTGGTGGCTTCTGTAGATACACACACACACAAACACACTTGAATCAAACAGCAGACCCGAGAGGACAAAGAAAAACCACAAACAACTTCAAAAATAAGCTGTATACTTACTGTTTGAGTCTTTCTGTCTGCCAAGTTCTTTGTGGCATCTTCTGTCTGGGTCTATAATGACAAAATACATCGAGTCACTAATATGTAGTTAATCATTTCAGAAGCTCTAGTTGAAGTGAGTGACTGTCAACGTGAACTCTCATTTGTTAGACAAAATATCCCAGAGAATATTTAGAGTACACACTTCTGAGTAAACGATGAGGTCAGGAAGAAAGCACTATAGACACTATAAAGTAGTAATATTTGAGGTAAAATGTTACTATTGTAATATTGATTTGAGGTTATATTGCTCAGCTCTAACATTGTGATTTTAGAGTGACTAATACCCCCCTGGTCTGAAAACGCTCACACTCACCTTCACTTTCTTGCCAGAGTTTTTGAGAACCTCCATCTGCTTGTTCCTTCGCTGAACGTAAGAATCAATGGACTCCATCTTGTTAAATTGTGCCTCATGAAGCTTTTTGAAATCTACAAGGGATGACGGTTAGCTTTTAGTAAGCATATGCTGGACTTTCTTGATTAGAGGAACAGTCTTCCTCAGAGCAACATGACATAAAATAACTTATGAAACATTACTGGGTGTCGTAGGCTTCAGAGCTGCCTTCTTTTTCATCAGGCCTTCATGACGAGGAATTTTCCCTTTACCTGCACCTGCTGAGACAATTAAATGTGACACGTTTAGTATTGTATCATTTGAGAGCAGTTTAAGTCACAAATGTATTGTATATGTACTAATGTAGCCTGAACGACAAGACTACTCATATAGGAAATAAAATAGCACGGCACATTTTTAACCGTCATCAATAAATACCTTTTTCACTGCGACTGCTGACGGCATCATTTCTGCCCGACTCATGTTTAGTTTCCGGCTTGGTCTCGTCAGTCAAAGTTGGAATCTCTTTGTCCTTAGTCGAGGACACTTTCCTCCTCTTTGAGCTGCTTTTTCCATCTGCCTCTTCAGTCACTTCTGCATTATCCTGAAAATTTGACCATTTCACATTTTGACACAAATCTAAGACCGAAACTGTAGCGCATTGCTTACTTTTATCCAAAAAAAAAACTTACAGGAGTTGGGGTTTCTTCCACTTTATCATCAGCATCCGCAACTTCATCATCCAAGTGCTTCCGCTTGCTGTTTTGGCCCTTACCGCGGCGCTTGGACACAAACTCGGATCCTGAAGATTTGGACTCATCTACTGGCTGCATATCGCTACAGACAACGTTGTTTCCCTGTTGATGTTGGTTACAAAAAAACTCAATCATCACAGACCAACACTAGCAGATATCTAAAAGTGAAATGTAAATTGTTAATAATTTTACTTACATTCTCGGAGCTCTCATGTTGCTCAAAATGCTTTTTCAGTGCCTTCAGCAACTTATCAGCCTGAAAGTAAATACACAGGTTAAGTGAGTGTTAAAGTTGCCACCATAAGGCCGACAGAATATATGAAGAGAGACTAAGAGAGGGGTGTGTAATATATACTTACAATAAAAATGTTGACTGGGCTTATGTATGATATATATATATATATATATATATATATATATATATATATATATATATATTATATATACATATATACATACATACATACATACATACCTACATATATACACACATACATATATATACACACACACACACACACATATATATATATACTCATTCGATGCAAAAACACAATTCCAATACCATTATTGTAGTATGAATACCACATGCAACTAAATATTTTCTAGCTCAAGTTTAAAGCTAATATTTTATAGTATATGCAAATTCTATGTGCCTTATTTGTTCTCTGTACCGTCGCGGTGACGCACTTTCTTTTTGCAGCTATACGGACCATTTTCTCCTCAAATGATTGCTGACACAACACTGCAATAAATGTTTTTTGTTTTTTTTTTTGCACTGCTGCCACTCTTTGCACAAATATTGAACATTGAATGTATAAATGGACTGGATATAGAATTCTTTTTCATACTATAACTGTTTCCAACCCCTTGCACATCTAGTGTAAAAGTGTACAAGTCGATTCCACATTGTAGGTAATACTGCCTCCAAACTGTCTATCCATCTACCTCTATTTCTAATTCTAAAGTTTAAAGTTATATTTAATATTCCATGTCTAGCTTAAAATGTATATTTTGTACTTTATTTATTATTGTTTATTCCATGGGCCTTAATTGTTCTTTGTTCCCTTTTTCCTACTGCACTGTTTAAACTGGAGCCACATCGTCTCGTTTCTCTATGTATCTGTACAGTATATAGCAGAGATGACAATAAAGTTTACTTTGACTTTGTACTCTGTAGAAATTGTCTATATACAGTTTACATATATACTTTGACTTGCATAATAAACAAGTAATTTAAGCTAATATTTGGCAAAACATGTTAAATATGTCGCCATCATAAAGAACCGCTTTATATCCACAACACAACATCAAACGCTGTTTACCTTTATGTTAGCTTTCAAACCAACGCTTTTGGCAAGCTGCCGCAAGTCCGCATATTTAAGGGAGTCCAAATCCATCTTAATCGCCAGCTTTTCCCAAACCTTATACGAATGAAAACCCTAAATTAACCCGTTCAAAAACGCGACAGATTACTTATTAGCACCGCGAGAAAACGCTCCGTTAGTTTAGGTCTCGTGAAGGATGGACCGCGACCTCGCGCCGGACGGTTAGTTTCAACTTTCAAAATTCGCCACACCGTCTCCTGATTGGTTGAGAAGTAGCAGCCCGGTACCGCTCACATCCAATGAAAGGTCAGATTTTCGGATTGGCGTTTGCGATTGGTGCAAGACACAAACGTGGGCGGACTTACAGTAGTTAAATCGAAACGATCCTTGTTTCCTGAGTAGGCTCTTCGCCGCAGTGTGGTAACATTGCCAAATCGAGAACTATTTCAAGTGGTACGCTTCGGCTGGGTGTTCAATGGATCCTTATTTGACATTAAGTGCACTAGGTAGCGGATAAGGAACCACTTCAACCTTGCCGAAAGGAGGCGCCGAAATTTGCGGTCACGTTGAGTGTGCTTCTGTTTGTGTACAGGTTTAGTGATACTTTCGGCTTTCTTAATTTTATTTTAATCAGTATTAAAATGGCTCACCGAAATTTCGAGGACAGCGGTCCCTGCGACAGTACACAAAGTAGCTCAGCGGAGGAGCACTTGAGTGTGATGGAAGATACGAGGGAAACGACTGATTATAAGAATTGCGTCGCTTTACTTTGCGCCAAATGCAACACAGTTTTGGGAGACTCTCTGGGGATTTGTGGGGAGGTTAAGGACATCAATTCCATAATTTGTTTCAGTACGTTTTCAGTGATTTCATTGCTAAAACCTAATGATCAAGCAAATAATTGCATAGTTGTGATACATGCGATATGACACATACGTGTCAAGCAAATAATTGCATAGTTGTGATACATGCGATATGATCTTGCAACAAGTGTGTGCTAAAAATACAATGTGATTTTCAGTTCTTAATCAAAGCGTAGATTTTGTTTAATTTCTAATCACGTCTTTGTTCTTTTTTATGCAGAAGTTACAAATGATGTGAAGGTGAGTGGGAAGTTTGAGGCGTGCATTGATGGGCCTTTGGCGATGTGGTATGTTTTGTAGGATCCAAATTGGCATCAGTTGCAGTCTTAAGTGCCTATTAGAAGTGATTCTTAAAAACTTAAATTATTTGTCCCCTTTACTATTTTGCAGCACTTACCAGATGCTTGAATGCGGATGTTGCCATCGTTTTGTAGGTGTTCTGCTTCATGCCACCCCACAGAACTGGTCCTTCCTCCGAAACTATTTCCTCCTTCGGAAAGATGTGCTAAATTGGTAAGAACTGTGTTTTTGCTGGCTTCAGAGCCTCATGCCATTTAGATGTTAACCTTAGAACAAGCAGAGTAATGAAATTAAGATAAAGAAATGAAAGAAACTGGCAGGACAAATTTACTAAAATTTTAAGGACTGTGCATTTGTTTCAGCTACCTGTTTAAAAATTCAACAACAGTGAAAGCACGCAAAGTCAGCTTTGAAAACAGATCTCTGAGAGAACAAATCGATGAGGTAAATATCTTGAAATATACTTTTGATTGCTTTGTATGCAGGTTCAGTAAAGGTAACTTTGGGCATCTTATCCTTATGATAACGCATAATTAATAGCGGTAATAGCAGAATCTAAAGGCTAAGGTTATAAATCGCAAGTTTTATCACAATACAATATTATATAAATTCAGCTGACAACAATTTGATGTCTGCTGATATCATAAAGTCTGCTACATTATCATTTCTGTTTGATTCAATTCAGGAGGCAGCGATTGTTATGAAACAACAACATGCTGATTTAACACAATCACTTCAAATCATATCAAACAACAAAAAGCAGCTACACTATCACTTGACAAATTTACCTCTCAGTTCAATCTGACATTTAAATTTTAATAAAGCTTCTCCTTTAATTAAAAATATACATCCTGTGCAAAATATAGGGTCTTGCTTGGTGAGGGACATGCATGATGTCTGAACAAAATTTAAATTTTGGATCAATGCTATGAACTTGACCATTGATTAGATGTAGACTGATGTATCGTTACACTCTTACTAAAGACTACAGTACGCTAGGGCTGTGCAATTAATTGAAACCAACATTCAGAATGTCTAATTGATGTTATCTTGTCCATGATGGTTATTAATAGGGATATGCAAAAATTGAATCGAATCACAATTTTTTTTCTCTGTCGATTCATAATTGATCCATGCTTTCCAAAAAAATGCATTCATATTTTACATAATGGCACTAGTTTACTGTTTCCCCGACCCGAGTTCAGCTCGCCAATCCTTAGATGGTGCAATGTCGAAATCTTCCCAGATAGACCTTCTTCGTGCGAGCACAAAGAAAATGCAGTCAGTGTGCGTACATATGCATTACAATCAGTAAACTACATTTGATTCACTGTGATTTTTTTTGTTGTTGATCTGCCACAGTCAAATGGGAAAAGTAACTCAAAAATTGTGAATCAATTTTGAATTGAATCATGAGTCCAAGAATCGGAATCAAATTGAATTGTGAGATTTTCCGAATTGTGCACCCCTAGTGATTCAGTTATTGCTAAAATTGTGTTAATACTTTCCCCAGTGTGGGTTCATGCACAGTCACCTTAAAATATATTACTGTGTCGTCATGTGACTCCACCTCATCTACTTCTCCACTGTCTCTGTAAAATGTCCCAGATTTCATAGTTGAGCATATTTACAGCACAAACCTTGTCAGTGAACCACGAAGGGAAAGATAGAAACCCACAAACACAATTAAATTGTGCTATTGATTTGAGGTCAGTTTGAGCCCTACTATATGTCTAATTATGGATTATCTTTTCTGTGCAGCTGAAACAGGAACTGGAATCTCTGTTGAAGCAGGTGGATATTTTGAAAGACATGGTGGCAGATGTGAGCATTCAAACAGGGGGAGTTCTACATCAGACCCAGTCAGAAGAATCCCTCTCTTTCCTCTACTAGTGCTGACGAGAAAGTCTTCATATGTGAATTTAACACAAAAAGTGTTGCGCAAAATGTATTTTGATCCATATACCTCTACACATTTTGTGTGTTGTACAATCTCCTGAATGCAGTGAAAATTCTAGTCGTCTTTTTTTTTAATCTGTGTTGTAAGTGGTGGATTTGTTTTGTTTGGAAGGTTTGTTTATGTTATCCATGTGTTGACATGTGACTTGAAGACAGCTGTGCATGTGGTTGTTTAGGAGAGGCTTGTGTTGTGTGTAAAGATTAAATATAACATATAATGTGCTGTTACTTTCAAGCTGCTGTTTTTCATTAATGAGAACATGGATGAAATGTAGTTTATAATCTGTACAGATTGATGGTTTAATATTTCATATAGTATATGGGCAGTTGAAAGCACAACGGTTAGGGAGTTGGCCTGTGATTGGAGGGTCTCTGGTTTTTGTCCCAGTCCGGTAAATGCACTACTGAGGTACTCATGAGTATGGTACCGTCCCTATGCGCTGCCATTGCTCCTTCGTGGTTGGGTCAAATGCAGAGGTCATATTTCATTGTGCTGTACTGTGTTGTGCTGTGCTGCGTTCACGGCGACAAATATTCACTGACTTGAATTCACTTAGCATGCATTTCTTTTTATACAGAAACAAATAACTCCAATAAATTGCTTCACAGTTAGGTTCATAAAGAAACCAGCTGATCTGTTTCCCTTTAATGGATAGAATTATAGTGTATGAATCAGACAGAGACGAGGCAGAGGTAAAATTGGCACCATGCTGTTTTTATTGCTAAATTTCTGATACAGATTTTTTTAGTTATACAAAATCAAACAGAGGTTCATCTTTGCATGCTTAGCGCGTCTGTAGTGCATAGATTTAACCAAACACATTCCCACCCAGTGCTAAACAATGCGAGTTGTAAAGTGTACTATGTACTTGCATCATTCCAATCAAATCAAATCACATTTGGTTTAATTGTATGTGGGGCTTTAATCAGAACTTTAAATTGTTCAAATTTAAGTTGTATTACCACAGAAAACATTTTATAATACATAAAGTCACTACATATTTAATTTGCATTATTTACTGGTCCTGCATTTTTTATTTTATCTCAGGAAAAATAGTAAAAAGTTTTGTCCTACGGGCCTGTGTCCACCAAACACCTGTTTTTAATACAAATCCTATGAGCTTCAGCGTTCAGCGGAAAACAATGCCAGTGGACACGGTTTTCTGTCGCAGCGCTCAGAGCGCTTCAAGTTGTAATCCGTTCCAACTTTTAGAACAGCGCTGCGCTCGTCGATGGCACTTTTCTCTTACTAGCCAATCAAAATCGAGGAAGGGGCGGGGCATACACTGTCAAGAGCTCACTACAAATGGCGGCTGGAGAAGATTTCATGCACCCAATCTTGTCTCGAACACATGAGAATCTATTTCAAGCGCTGCCACTAATGCTAAGATGCGATTTCTCTCCATCTTGTCGGCTAAACTAGAACCTCGTTGAAATAGGAACGAACACGGAAGTGCCCGATGACGCTTTTCGTAAGTTAGCAACAACACGCGCTGAGAAAGCGCTCTGTGGAAGTGAGGTTTTGAGCACTCAGCAGAAAAAACATGTTTGGTGGACACAGGCCCTAATTATGAACAGAGCAGCATTTAAGTGACACCGTTCAGAGACTTAAATGTAGTTACTGTAGTGTTTGAATTAGAATTAATTTATGCCATAGTTTTCATCCATTGTTATCCACATTGACATAGGTCGCAAATCTCACGGTATATGGGGCACTTTTGAATCATTTAAACCTTTTGGTGTCTATACATGAAGGAAAAGGGGGGTCTGCTCCCGTAACATTTCTGTATTATGTTTTTCCAAGCAAAGTTTAATTACTGCATGCAACACAACACATTTCTTACCCACTTCTACCATGCAGCAGCTAATTTTTTCCCCGCATTCCCATAAATGAACACCGATTAATACTAGGCTTTTACAGTTAACCACTGCACAATGATGCACACTGATAAGTTCACTGCAGTGTTTGAAATGAACACTGGTATAGATGACCGCATCTGAAACGGATCTAGACTCCTTATGCAGTGCACTACTAAGAGCTGGCGACAAAGTCTAAATGTTAAGAACTAGGCCACGTCCACTTTGACCACACGTGTGCTTAATTCAGTTTTGAAATCACGAAGATATGCACTCATTCTTTAGAACAAAACATTTCGGAATTAATAATATAATAAATAATCGTTCATTAGTCATTATTAAAGTAAATTGTTTGCTTAATTTTGATACTGAATTGAGATCATATCACCCAGCCTTATGTAGTGCCCTGTAGTAGAATTTTTAAAGTAGTGCCCTAAATAGGGAGCAAGGAGCCATTTCAGAAGTACCCTAATGACGATATGATTAATTTTGGTCAATCATTGCCAGCTAATGTATAAAACACCTCCTCTATTGCCCTTGATGACTGCATATACGATTTCTGTGCGTTGGATCGTGGCCTTTTTTGCGGCCATATGGTTTTAGCAACATAAACATGCAATATATTAGCATTAAGAATTATCCACTTGCTCACCGCCAGAATCACCAGTGTTTAATTCTACATTCACTTTTTCTGGTTTAATGACAAATGTTATATTAGCTATACAAACAATATTAGTTATTTGAAAAGCTAATAACTGTCTTCCTGGGATGGGAAATGAATATAATCTACACATAAACATGTCGATTTTATGTGCAGTTAATGGTATGCAGTACATAACAGGTCTCAACACTCACCAACAGCTACAGGTATGCTACAATTTTGCATTCCACGAAACACCAGTCTGGCACTATAAATCCATGCATATTAATATTATTGCTTCTAAATAACTAATGTAATACGCGTTATGGCTTGCATATCTGTGTGGTCTAAAAAATATACTTTGCATTCCAGTCATTGAGGTATTTATCTACATTACAATATTTTGATCGTAGGTTATATGCTATTGGACTCTACATGTTTAACTAAATTTCATCATTTGTGCTACATTTAATCTAGCTACGTAACTCTCCAGCTAAAAAGCTCAGAAGCCCCTGCAGCCTGGTTTGATACAACACAACTTTATAGAGAATTCCCAATTTGCTGCCTATGCCCCAAAATGTGTTTTTTTACTATGCAATTAATACGTTTACACTTTAACTTCACAGCCCCGTGTCACAACAGCATTTAACATTGTTGCGATCATCTGAAGCACCACTTTTAGGGGTTCGTCAAATCAATGTAGGTGCAAAAAAGAAACACCCGATTCAAACTTAAATGCCAATCAAAGTCCAGTTTTGCCTCATTTTTCTCAAAAGAACATGGGTTAGACTACTGTGGTGGATGCTGATGAACTTTGACCAAAACCTATTTGTACGACATTTACACAAACTAGCTGAATGACGCTGTATTACAGAACAAATAACATCATCATGCACTTTGGCTTTGCTAATTTCAAGTTAGTAAAAGCACAGACTGCTTTTCTACCAAGATAATCTTATTTTAGATTTTGGAAAAGACCAATGAAGAAAAAAAACACAGGCGGTAACTGACAACAAAAATGGATTTATCGTAACAAATCGAGACCTTAACTTTTAGAATCGACAAAAGCTAGCTAGAGCTTCCTAGTCTCAAAGCTACTCGACTAAAGGATTCTCCAATCACTAACTAACTAGCCTAAATCTCATAATATGCGTAACTATTTTTGATTATATTAATTATAGAGTATATCATGTTTTTTCTACAGCTACTTTACTGTGCAAGCATCAAAATCAGTCATGCATGGCCACACAATGTTGGCACGACAAATCCCGCTACTGCAAAGGAAGCGGATGAAACTATACATCATTTAATGGAAGACATCGGTGATTTTGTTGTTGTATTTCACAAACAACTCGCCACTCGTTTGTACAATATACACATTAATCTCAAAACAGGACAAAAGGGAAGGACAGTCAAATTGCACCTATCCCCAAAATCCCTGGACGTCATTTCCAGGGGGCAGATTTGTCAACCTTACAGTTACTACTTTCTGGCTGTGATGTCGACACATGAATGAATGACTTTCACACCCTCTAAACATCAAAAAACCCTTCTGAAGCTACTATGACAACCGATTCACAAAAATGAAAATTGTTCAGTCACACCATACAACAATGGATGCCCACACAAAGAAAAAGTTTTCCACAACATAAAAAGTTACAATTAAAATAGGCTTAGGGATTGATTAATTAGTCTTTCTTGTCTTAGGCTATACTTCTGTCAGCACGAACCTCATACAAGTAAATAAAACAAAGGAACGGATCGATGCAATCAGTTTTCATGTATGACAATTCCTATTTCACAATAGCTTTTGTTTGGGAATATCACTTATTTCCTTACGATGAATTATCATGTGGAAGAATCTTCCAGAGTAGACATATGAGTACTATTCCCAGAAAATAACAGGAAAGTTTTAATGAAATACCACATTTAAAAATTCTGATGATTATGGATGTTCTCTACACATATGAACAGATCTTGGATCAAAATCTAAAAAGTCTAAAATCTTAAAGGTTAGAAGCTAATTTTAGGCCTGTAGTGAGAAAATGCCTGAACAAATAAAAAATAATTATCACTGTGCTGTCATTGTTTAGTGAAATAAAAGTGTAATGGAATAACTATGTATATATTTTTGGATTGACATAATTAGCCTACTAGCATTTGAAAACAATATCAACTCATTGTAATTTGTATGGGTTAACATGGTTTCATGAAATATTAGATAAGAAATTAGTCATTGTTGATTCTGCAATAGACACCATAAAAAAAGTGGATGACTGAACAGGTTAAGCAATGATGAAGTTGGGGATTCACAGTTGATGCCAACCTCCATAGCTCCGATGGTTAAGGTCAGGCACTAGATGGATCACTAGCCAGGAATTAAGTGTATCGATCCTGAAGTTGGCCAGCACTGCAATGACTTCATCATGACACCAGTCCAATTCTTGTCTGCACAAAATGTAAGAATGTTAAGCATTTAAAATAAACCACATACCAAAAAATGTATTGTTTACAGTGCTCATTAAGACTCACCGGGTTTCTTGGAAGATTTGCTAATATGCCAGATCAGGTTGCAGTCTCTCTCTTACTAGGACAGGACATGTAGTTACTTCTGCAATGACCTGCAAGAAAATTAGACTGTCACAGTAAATTAACTGCATTTTCCCTTACATGGTTCAGACAATACCAGAAAGTTTTTAGGTTCACAACTGCTACTACAATAAGATTCTCAAAGTGCATCTTTTTAATAAATCACTTGAAAGGGTTTGCTATATTAATATCCTTATATGTAAATTTAATTAACATTATCATGAGCCTAATTAATGAAAGAAAACAAGTGTGTGGTAATTTAATGGTTTGCAATATGCAATTATACTGAGTGTGCAGTACAATCATAATTCATTAAATTCATTTGCAAATTAATTATCCACTTGTCATTTCAGTTTAATAACTGTGTTAATGCATGGTAATGCACATAATTAGTAATGCATAATGTATAGTAATAGATAACAATAAATCACGAAAAATACTGAGAAGAATCATAAATAAAAATAATAAAAGACAATAAAGTTTTAAGATTCACACTTGCCACAACAATAAGCCGCGCATCATGTATGCATTATCTTGCAGTGCATCATGTAATAAATGTATGCATTTGAACAGATTTTATATTAATATCCTAATATTTTTATTGAATTCACACGGACCTGAATAACATTAGAGAAAGAGAGCAAAGTACCTTAATGGTTTGAGACTGACATCACGGTATAACAATCAAACCTGGAGTGAAATATAGTCGGAACGCATTATCTGCGTTTGCAAATTAATTAATCACTCTTCAATTCCTTAAATAATTCCACGGTCACGCAGATAATTATTAATAGCACGGGCAAGGTACTGGAACGTCCTGATGGTTAATGTGGTGTGGAGGTAAACAAAGAGCATGCACTTTCTGTCGTTCTTTTTGGCTTTTTGGACAACACCGTCGTACCGTGCACTCGCTGCTCATTATGCCGGGGTTCGGGACGCCTCGGCCGGGCTTCACCCCCCTTCACAGCCCGGCCCGATCTCCACCGTCCGAGCCGAGCTACGCCATTTCGATCCCGTAAAAAACCTGCTCTTTCTTCCGGAATGACAGACTGCGTCCGAATCGGCAGACTTACCGTACTAAACGCCGTGTCAAAGTGACACGCCACCCACGCAATCGCCTTCACGCCACTTTGATACACACTTATACCGTGTAGTACGGTACTGCACGTTTGTGACGTCGTTACATATCGCCGTGCTGATTGGATGCTGTCTCTGTCAATCACCAACATCAATTAGCGAAAGGACCCGCCCAACTTATTGTGTTCAATTTGCAAAGCTCTTAACAAATTTTTTCTAGTGTTTTGTGAGGATTTTCTATCTCAGTGAAGGCATCTAGAAGCTAATAACGTAAATAGTTTTTGCAGGTTTTTCGCGTTAAAAGGCGTATTATTGTAGATAAGAAAAATAATAGGAGCTGAGGGAGAGGGTAAAATTCCGAGGGAAAAAACCTGAAAAGTCCTGATTAAAGTCGTTAATTTAGGAGAAAAAAACTCGGATATTCTATGAAATTGTGAAGTCATACATTTGCGAGAAAAAAAAGGTCAAAAGGCAAATCTACGATAAGAACGGGTGTTTCTTGTAAGTCATAATTTTTCGAGCATGCTTTACTTGCTTTTTTTCTTCTTCATGATCTCGGAGAATATCTGACTTTTTTCTTCTCGTAAGTACATGAATAAATATATGGTGAGTTTTCCCCCCAATGTTTATGACTTTACGCTGTCAGTGAATATGCCGTCTTTTTATCGTAATTTTGCGACTTTAATCTCCGAAATCTATTTTTGTTTTTTTTACAAGGTCAATAAAATATGACTGTTTTCACGGAGTGGCACCGTCGTAAAATCGTCAACTTGCCTTTGTTCATCGTTGCCAATAATACTGCAAAAACACCGTTACTTTTTGGTTATTATATGTGTAAGTATTTTTGTTAATTTTCGCTAAAATTAACATTTTAAAGTAAAAAAAAAAAAAATTAGCCCCACGATATCACGAACGACAGCACGTTATGACAACCCGGAAGTTGGCTGGAGTGGCACATCTCCATCTCCGCGTTTTCATCCCTCTACCTAGTAACCCGGCCCACTTTCCTCGTGCACGCGAGCTCGTGTTCGTGCTCGCGCCTCAGTTAATTCAGCAGAAGTAAGGCGTGCGCGCGCGCATCAGAACATCAACAGGAGCAGAATGAAGACGCGTAGCGGCGCAGAAACAGCGCTTCTCGACCGAGTCCGGTTTTAACGGGTTGGTGTAACGGAGGAGCTTGGTTTCTAACTGGGAAGCAGAGACGTGAGGCGTGTGATAGACCAGGGTAAGACTCCCGAGCTGACGTCTCTCTGCGCGCTAGGCCTCAGCAGTCTATTGTATTTGTGCCATGCAACCCAGAAATGCGCACAAGACGCAAAAGCTGCAAAACGATTCCTTCATTGCAAGTTGCTGTTTTTCCCTGTCCAAAAAAAATAAAAATCTTCATCCACTTTGGGTGGGTGAAAATGCTGGAGGCTCACGACCTGCGCATTTCAAACTTCCGCAAAGAAAAGTTTACATGGTGCTAGCTGCTTTAGCCGACTAGAGCTAATGAAGCTAAGAGCAGAAGCAGAATAGTTTGTTAACATTAGAAATTATAGATACATTTGTATAGGCAGTAATGCCAAACGTACATTGCACACAATTAATTTATGCGCAGCGTTCATTGCACGGTACGCTCAATAAAAACCCGGACTTTCTGGAGAAATTGAAACATCGACAGATTCATATTCATGAGGTGTAAAAACAATGTGATCCACAGCAGTGATAAATGTACATAATTACAAGAGATGCTCCTTCATATATATGTCGAAAGTGTATATATACAATATTGTGCAAAAATCCAGTTTTATTCAGTTCAGGAGCCATCGATCGATATGAGACATCATATTTTGATTTAACACATTCACTTTTACTTTAACCATTAAAAGCAAATTATAAAGATCTAAGATATTATTTCACATTTTAGTACCCTGCTAGGTGCCTTGTGTTAACGCCCTTTGGTTTGCGTGGGCAATATATGGTCATTTTAAAGGTACAGAAGAACGCAGCTAAATATTCGCACTTCCATGAAGCGTGTGTTATAACAAATACAAAGATTTGTGATGTTGGTTAAAACAAACATTTCCATTCTTTGGTGATATATACAGTACTGAAACTACTGTAACATACTACAGTACTAATACTGTACCTGTTATTAAAAAAAAAAAATCACTAACCCACTAGCGTGCAAGTGAAAGTGAGTGATTATTTGTCGTTGTGAACACAGCACAGCACACAGTGCACCACCATGGAAGATTATAAGCACATAAATTCAAATGGCCATTCATTCTGCAATTGGCAATATTCAATCTGAGCATGCAATTCAATATTCAATCTGAATATGTAATTTGAAAATACAATTTGCAATTCAGTGTGCAAAATGCTGATGCAATCCTTAATTCATTTCAAAATACTTTGAATAATAAATAGAATAACAGTTCACTGAATTGCGTGTCCTATTGCCATGGGTTTTTTGCTTCTTTATTCAAATGGCAATGCAATAGCGCCCCTGGCAATTACATTGCATGTCACTACGCTCTTTTTGCACAAAAATCTAATTGACAATTCCCAACTGTCAGACCTTTCGTCAAGGCTGGGCTTCATTAACTATGTACGTTGTTGCAAAATAACCTTTTCTCTTTGCAATAATGGTTCTAAAATTGTGTAGCATCAGTGAGTAAAGTTAACCTATAACTATTCTGGCATTTGTTATGAATGCATACTTTGTTTATGACCAGTGTCCTAATTTGAGTAGATTTCGTATTAAGGTGATATATTTGCATGGCCATCTATATGTGGACATGACCATAGCTGGCTTACTGAGAAACAAGCAGTGGATTTTATGTGCTTGTGTGCTATATGTGCTGTTGCTTGGTAGGTTTTATAAGCGTGGAACTTGAATACATTTATTTTGGTCAAAAAGAAGTGGCATGTTCACTATTTCTAGCATGTCAGATTTTTAGGGCTTTATTTGGTGTGACAAGTGATGGTCTTTGAGAGTTGCTAAAACTCATCATTGTAGAGATAAAAATGTATTTAATACTAGAGGTCGACCCATTTTGGATTTTCAGGGTCGATATCAATACAGATTATTGCTAGGTTACATGGCTGAAAACTGGTATTTGGAACCAATAAGCAAAAAAGAAAATCTCTGTCAAAATTTAGAATTTTACAAACACCGAGCTCAGTTGAAACTGTCCTTTCTCCTCTTCTCCATCTCGGAGTTTCACTCTGTACTCTTGTAAGTGTGGTGTAAATGACAACAAGGCTTCAACGTTGATTGGCTACTATTCGTGTGACATGTAGCTAATTAGAGCCTGTTGTGGGCAGTGAAGCAGTGAGTCGAGACAAACATTATATCGATGATGGTCAAAATACAGATACTGGTAATCGGCAAAATGCGTAATATCGGCCCCTGATAATCGTTCCAGCCGATAACTGGTCAACCCTTATTTAATACCACTGAGTTTTAAAAAAAATGTTTTTACGTCTAATCGTAGGGGATACGTTGAAAGGCTTCTAGAAGATGTAAGATTTTAAAACGTCTGGACTACTGAAGAGTTCACTACAAAATTGCAGTTTATTAGAACACATTGCTCGTCTCTTAATGTTACAAAGTAAAAGACTGATTTGCACTATTGGGACAAATTGTTAGTTAAATAGTTAGAGGGATCACTAATGCGTAGACTCCATCTAGAACGCACAGAATGCTCATCTTAATCTCCTTTTTTAACGTTACATAGTATAGTAATATACTATGGGCTGGACTGTGCTGTGTTGAGAGGCGATGCCTGTGCGTTTAGTCACAGTAGGGCTGGGCAATATGACCTTGATTTTACCTGGATTATGGTTATTGAAGGATTATTTTGATTCAGGATTTTTTGTTTGCTTGATGATTTGGAATGTTTGCTCGTATAGTTCACCATCAGGGTCTCTACTGTAAATATACTGATTATTTCAATCTGGGATATTTACTTCTGATGACAGAATGTGTTTGTGATTTAAAAATTTTTTTTAAGTTGTGTTGCTTAAGATCTGCATTTGAAATATATTATAGATGAATTAAAGACTGCTATTGATGTGATTCAGGTCATTGGTGAACAAGCGGCTCAGAGAAAGAGAGAGAGAGAGTGCGGAGGATCCACGTCATTATCTGCCAGACGGGAGGCGGAAGCTTCTGGAATGGCGGGAGGAAGAAGAGGAGCGAACAGGACAACATACTGTCGTTCTCCGCTGGGCGGTGAGACGGGATCCGTCAACAACGGCAACCACTCGACCAGCTCGCCTGTGACCGGAGTGAGGTCACGGACAAGGTGAGAGGTTGTCGGGTTGTTAGTGTGTTAATGTTCGACAGGAATTTCCTATACCTCTCTCTCTCTAGGACTGTGGGATGTGACGAAAGTAAAATGTTTATCATTTCATATTATTTCTTGATGTCGAAACATAGTGTTTACGTCAGTATTTCTTCTTGGTTTGGGTGAGGGTTTGCAGTAGTCAGCACAGCGCCCTGTGGATGTAGACACAGAGAATACTATGGTGTCTGTGTGCACTCAACTCTGCCTACACACGCACTCAGATCTACGGAACGCAAGTTCACCTTAAACGCACCTTACTAGAGCGCCGTAAAAATTGACGCATTTTACAGACATTCTACGGTGTAAAAAGCTGCGTTTGATCACAAGTCTCTAGAGCGCTGCAAAAAGAGAGGTTTTCAACAGCATAAGAAGTGCCGGTATATTGGAGCATTTTTAACAAATAAAATGGCATAAAAACGTGCGTTTTACTGTCTGTTGTGTAACAATATAGGTGAATTGTGGCACCTTTGGCGTTCCATATGAGCGTGTGGACTGTTTCGAGCACACGTACACACAGAGAGCACAGACACAAAATTTTGCTTGCAAGATTTCCACTGAATTTACAGAAAATGTGCTATAATGTGATATATATCGTTATTGGGATATGAAATGACATATCAGGATATGAGATTTTGATCATGTGGCACAGCCCTAGTTAGAGATTGTATTTGAAGTCTGTCGATACAATTCTGCTACAGTACAGTTTGGATTTGATTAGAGCTGAGGCAATTTTTCCAGAATCGAAGCCTTGTTTAATTCATTGCACTCTCTAGTGATAAAGAAGTGTTAGAATGTTACAATAGATGATAAATAGACAATAATAGATAATAAAAACTGTGCAATTCAGCAATAAAACAATGTTCTTTTATTGTTCTTTCAGTTCTTTTATTTGACCCAAAGCTAAAAAAAAGTCAGTTGACAGAGTCAGTTTTCATCAGAAATGTGTGAATTCATAACTATGTCAGCATTTACACATCAAACTATGAGAAGTGCAGGTCGTCCTAAATACAGTATAAAGCATGTATTGCTTCTACTTCTACTCACACGCTAGAATAAGCCTAAAACAAATGTATTGGCTTTAAAAAATAAATTAAAAAATATTCAGTTTCATTTTCAATAAGAAAATCGATAGAATTCTCGATTGTCATGAATTCTCGATTACAAAAAGAATCGATAGCTGCAGCTCTAGATTTGATTAAATTCAGGAGTCAGCGATCAGTCTGAGACAATATCATATGCAAATTTACCACCATCGCTTCCATTCATATCATAACACAGAAAGCAACTGAAATACGACTTGACATTTTTATTCCAGAGCTCTACCTGGCATATAAATAAAAATAAAATATCAAGCTCCTTTTCACCACAAGGAGCAGGCATGTGGTAGAGATTCTGTTATGTGTAGAACTTGCTGCATTATAGCCTTCATGTATCATCATGTTGGATGAGCCTCTTTATCTGTGGCACGACCAGATTTCAGGCACTTCATCTTACTGTTAGATTGTTGGTGTGTTTGTGAAACAGGAACGGTTCTGGGACGGGAATGTCCAGTCCTCCTCTGGCCACTCAGACGGTGGTTCCTCTGAAGCACTGCAAGATTCCCGACCTCTCCATGGACAGGAACGTGCTGTTCGAGCTGCACCTCTTCGTCTGCCACCTCATCGCGCTCTTTGTGCACTATGTCAACATTTACAAGACGGTTTGGTGGTACCCGCCTTCACACCCGCCCTCGCACACCTCGCTGGTGAGCCGCTTGCTAAAATGGGACGTAACCGGTTAGTCAGCTGCAACAACCGTGCTAATTGGTTTGATAACTTTTGTGAGGTGGAAAGTTGGTGCATTTGCAGCCTCCTTTAGTGCCACATAAACTAGGGCATCTGGGATATATTCTGTGTACTATAAATACTGTATACAGTATATATATTGCTTTGGATAACATTCAGATTTTACTTTGCCGTCACCAAACAGAGCTCGGCGGTGGTCAACAAAGCATGTCTGTTTTGGTCCCCACTATGCTTTATGTAGCTGAAACAATTCCTTACAGCCGACGTGGCATTTCTTTTGGCAACGAAACCTACCTTTTCAGCGCTATTCTCCCGGCCCTAGCGACTAGCAGGAGCAAGTTGGCAAAACTGATAAAGAATGACTGGTTCTTTATATAACCAAATTAAAATTTTATGTAATAAAGAATGATTGTGATTGATCTCGTATTGACGGCAAACTCACCCTTAAACTGACGTAAATTAGACAGACAGATCTGTCGTAAATTATTTATGGAAAATGACAACGATGTGACCTTTCTTTTTTTGTCACGTGAAAAAACAAAAATTGTCTCTTAATTTAATTTGTATTACTTCACAGCACAGTGTCCAGCGATTTTTACAATGATGTTGAAACTATATATGTGACTCAGCACGGCAAAACCAGTTGCTTGTCGCAAATTCTCAAAATTGAGTTATGTTTTCTTGAAAGGGCATAAATCAAGCTTCAAAACGATACCTATATGGAATGAATGGGACGACATATGACTGAGATATCAACGTTCAAAGGAGTCGGGTTTCTCCTGTCGCGCCAAGTGAGAAACGGAGAAATCTGCCTTTGAAGTTGACTATCGCCGTAGCACTCACAGACGCTTGGTGCGGTCGCGGCTACGTTTGCATTTACGGTAGCCTACGCTGCATTCACAGCCACACGGATAGCCTACCTGCGTTAGGTTAACTGAACTCGGGAGACGGAGATGGATTCCGGAGAAATATCTTCACGCTAGTCAACCAGTGGATTTACCGTAAATATTGAAGTAGAGCGGTCAAAACACAAACTTTTAACATTCTGCTGGAATTGAATTCCTCACCTCAAGAAAGTCACGTTTTTAGGATGGAAAGGGTAAGTTTTTCAGCGAAATGTATTCACAACACTACAGTATAGACCTTCCACTGTTTCAAAACACTAAAAACAAAAGATCCTAAATTTTACCCCACGCAACATAAACGCTCGTTTTTCTCGGAAACCTCTGTTGCGACAAGCGACTGGTTTTGCCGTGGAGGCTCACATATTGTGCTGCTGTAACTAATCTTTAGACCTTTAGCTGTTTTGAGACAAAAATGTGTGTTTGTTGCAGTTGACTTGGAAGTTACAACATTTTTCTGCACCATATTTTTCTTTATTTGTATTATCCTAGTTTGTAGTTCCATATTTCTCTTTAATTTTTTCCTCATGGCCAAATCAGGGAATATTTCACTACTTGTTGTATAAGTGTGTAGGGCTGGGCGATATGACTTGAAACATTTAACTTTGATTATGATTAATGAGCACTTATTTTTGGCGGGTATTTTGTTTTTTAAGTTTATACCATAAATATGCTCATGTGAGATGTTTGTTTTGATTCATTTTCAAATAAATGCCGAACCTTAAAACTTTGTTTGTGACAAATCTTTAATCCTTCTGACAACACAAAAGCAAAGTAACCTGTGCAGCCAAAACTGTTAGGGATAAAAGTTAACAGAACTTGTTTGCCTGCTGCAGAACTTCCACCTGATCGACTACAACATGTTGGTGTTCACCGTGATCGTGCTGGCCCGGAGGCTCATCGCCGCCATAGTGAAGGAGGTAACGATGCTCTTAATTTGATGACGAGATCATGTTGGAGTCTGTCTGTTCCTGTACTTTATCTTTTTGTTCTCTCTCCGTTCAGGCGTCTCAGAGTGGGAAGTTGTCGTTCCCTCACTCCATCTTCCTGGTGACGGCTCGCTTCGCCGTGTTGACTCTCACCGGCTGGAGTTTATGCCGCTCGCTCATACACCTCTTCAGGACTTACTCGGTCCTCAGCCTCCTCTTCCTCTGCTACCCGTAGGTGCCCCCAACCTCCCAAACTGGGACCATTACACCAACCAAAATAGCATTTACCGTAGGCAGCTCTATTGATCTTTCACTCAGCAGTCGTTTATCTGTAAATTTAAGGTAAACCTTTTTCGAGGTCTTATTGGTTTATAATTAGAGATATTAAAATATCACACTAGTATCACAAATTGCACCTGAGCCTGAGTAAAATATTTAAAAACACAAACGTACCCTGTATTATCCCCTGAGCAATAAACGAGAAGTTTAACCTTTTGATGTTGGGCAGTATGTAGTGTAACGTTTAGGGAGTTGGCCCCGTGATCGGAAGGTCGTCGGTTCAAACCCCAGATCAGTAAAGGTACCGTCCCAGGTACTGCTTCATGGGTGCTACCAGAAAAAGCTGCCAACTGCTGCTTTGTCATAGATGGGTGAAATGCAGAGGTCGCGTTTTGTTGTGGTGCACTGTGTGCTGAGCTGTGTTCACAATGACAATCACTGTCTTAAATTCAATTCAGTGTTTATTGAATAACCCTAATTTTATCAATTTTCTTGACTATCATTTGGGTACCAGCACCAAAGATTGTGCCATCTGTACTTGAATTGTGAATTTTTGTGTTATTAATACGTAGCTTTAAATGTACTGTACTCTGTGATCACAGTATAGTTAGTGCAGCTATTTCATTCATATGTAAGACGTAAAAATTGTGACGTTTAAGACAATGAGATCGACTGATTTGGCACTTATAGGGTTGTCAGTATTGGTCATTTTTTTATTAATTAATAAATCAATTTAAATATGTGCTATTCTGGCTGAAGTCACCACTCAGTGGTGTAGACGAATGTCCTGCCTAGTGTAGCTTGTTGATTTGTTAGACGTTCTGGGTTAAACCTATTCTGACATGTCAGACAGTCTCCTTGATTAGTAATACTCAGCATTGTCCCTAAAAACCATATCGGTCGACTCCTTCCAACGAGGTTGGGATCTTGTTTTGAAGGTTAACACCGTTGTGATATTGATTTCCGAGTGCAGACAAGTGGTAACACAAGCACTGAAGGCACGAGTTAAACCTATGAGAAGTGAAAGCTGCATGCGCTGTCTTTTACAGCAGACACGTCAGACAGAAATACTGTATGTCTGCTATAAAAACCGGTATCGGTATCAGTCCTGGAAAAACCATAATGGTCGACCCCTATTTAAGGACGGTCACAGTAGCAGGGTTTACTCTCTCCAACAGATTTGGAATGTACATCCCGTTCTTCCGGCCCAACTGCGAGCTGCGGCGTGTCGGCCCCCTGTCCCCCATCACCACCATCTCCTCCAAAGAGGTGGGGGGCAGCAGCGGGGTGCTGGGACGCAGCGGGAGAGACTACCTGTCGGTGCTGAAGGAGACGTGGAAGCAGCACACTAGCCAGCTGTACAGCCCCCAGCCCATGCCCACCCACGCCTGCTGCCTCTCCCCCGACCTCATCCGGAAAGAGGTGGAGTACCTGAAGGTGGACTTCAACTGGAGGATGAAGGAAGTGCTGGTCAGCTCCATGCTCAGCGCCTACTACGTGGCATTCGTGCCCGTCTGGTTTGTCAAGGTGAGCAGAGTGAGGGACGGACGGCTCTAGTTGCTGATAAGATTTGTTCTGGAGAACTATACATTTGCAGTAGACGTCGGTCCGATAACGACTCAAATAACCGGATCGAGCATCGGTGACCTCGCCCCGATCTATGGAGCCGATCTGTAAATGCGTGTACGCACAATTCGTTAGTGGCACTGCGGTAAGGCTGGTTTATTATTCAACGTTTGCACAAATTTGTACATACTGATATGATAATGAGCAGAACAATCAACGCAACACCCTACAACCCTAAAAGCAGGCGATTATGCTGTTTAATTTCCTTAACAACACCAGCCCTCACTCGCAGTCTCGCTGATGGTTTTAGCGCCACAGGATTTAGGACCGTCACTAAATTACAAAACTAATTATATTAAAAATAATTTGAGATGTTATTTTATTCATTCATTATCTGAAGCGCTGAATCCCAACTGGAGTTGCAGGGGCCGGAGCCTATCCCGGGAACTTAATAATAAATGATTTAGCATATACATATAGGAGTGTAATTATTACATTGTTTAAGTTTTAGTTTAGTTTAGTCAAGTATTTCCTCAAGTGTAACAGAACAATCTGTCATGCATTCAGACATTTTTAAAGCATTGTTTTCTGTTTTAAAATCAAGACTGTCGGACATAAAAAGTGGTATCGTGCCATGTTTAATCTGTGTTCCTTGTTGTTTCAGAGCACGCAGTATGTGGACAAGCGCTGGTCTTGTGAGCTCTTCATCCTCGTGTCGGTCAGTACGTCTGTCATTCTGATGCGACATCTCTTGCCTCCTCGCTACTGCGACCTGCTCCATAAAGCCGCTGCCCACTTGGGCTGTTGGCAGAAGGTGGATCCCTCGCTCTGTTCCAACGTCCTTCAGCACATGTAGGTCCTTATTTACCAGAGGGGGATTTTGCCGATTTGGAATTTGCTTCCAGTCATTAGCGTCTCTAGGCAAAATAAGTTCAATAAAACAGAGATTGTATTTATATACAAAAGACAGTGGACAATATACAGTACAAAATATACAAGACAAAGTACTATACAAAATATACAATTTACAAGCAGTTTACGGGATATGTAAGGGATGTGTTAAAACACTAATAATACAAATATACACACTGTGTGGATGTGTTTCACTTGAGAGATTCCTTTCGTTATAATGATGTTCTGTGATTTTACTTCTCTCTAGACCTGTAAAGCTTTATGATTTGTGATTTTGGCACAGTATTTTAGATTTTATTTCTATATGTTAGATAGTATGACCATTTTTTACAGTGGTGGGATTTATGGAGGAATCACAAAAAAATTAATGAGACTGAACAGCATTCAGTGGGAAATCCTGTTGATCCCAATATTCTGTCCGTTTGATTCCATGATTAGGCAGTCCCGCCAGGATTTCGCGGCCTTTTTGAGATTGTTGCGGCTTAAAATGCCTTATTTGGCGGCAGCTTTTCTAAAGTTTTGAAAGTTGCTGTAATTTTAGGCGTTGTGTTGCAATAAAGTTGCGGGAGCAAGTTAAAGTTGTGGAAAGAAGTTGCCATTTTCCCCCTTTATAAATTATTCATTAACAGTTAATTAAAATGAATGGAACAAAACACTATTTTTTTGTTAACCTTTAACCATTTAGTTATTTTTGAAGGTAAATCTGAGATGTTTTTATCACATTTCCTGCATCTTCACTGAGGTATGGCTCAACGCTCTGCGGGAAACAGTGATTCATCAAAAATTGCGGTAATTAGTCAGAAGTGCAAGGTCGAGATAAATTTGCAACATCGTGAAATCCTGGAGGGTCTGATTAGATCTGTCATGAACTGTGACTGTTCACACTCTGTTCGCTACTATCTTGCTTTTTCTTGCTAACCTGTTGTTACCCTGTGTTTCAGATGGACAGAAGAATACATGTGGCCACAGGGAGTGTTGGTCAAACATAATAAAAATGTATATAAAGCCATGGGCCACTATAACGTAGCAGTGCCATCAGACGTCTCACATTATCGCTTCTATGTAAGTAGCCATAGTTTGGACTAAAGATAAAGTTCTATATGTACTGTGTGTCAAACATTTTTGTGTGTGCATGCTTTATTATTTATTGCTTGGTAACTTATTTTATAATATAGCAGACAAAAATATTGGTCATACTAGAGATGGAATAAATTCATTTGTTCTGGTCCCTTTCTGAAGTTAGTTTTATATAAAAAATAGCCCTCGTCATTCCCACAATGCACTATTATTTGTTTTCCTATATTTTATTCCGTGTGATATGTAATGAACATGATAAAATGATCATTATATCTGCATTTAATGTTTTGTCAGCACTGATTTAGTTAGCAAGAGTGGGGAAATTGGATTGGTTTCCCTCTTTCATCTTCACCTGTATCTGGTCCAACATTTTTGTGGCTAGTAGGCATCAGATTGGTGCTTTCTCTTCTTAAACCTGACATCATTGTCGACACATGACTTGTCAAGACATGACAGTGTGCTTATCTGTCCAGCAATAATCCAGTTTAAGCAAAAGAATGTGTTTTAGAACTGTTTAAAACACAAGTTCCTCAAGAAGATGCCATTCCTATAAAACAGGATTGTTGTAACTTCTTCAGGCCTCTAAAATCAAGACGTCACAAAATCTTTCATTAGGTTTGACCGTCCGTCTTCCTTTTTTTCTTTCTAGTTTGTCTTCAACAAACCACTTCGAATATTGAACATCCTCGTCATCCTGGAAGGGGCGATGATCTTCTACCAGCTGTACTCTCTAATGTGTTCAGAGAAATGGTACCAGACAATATCTTTAGCTCTCATACTGTTTAGTAACTACTACGCCTTTTTCAAACTCCTCAGAGACAGAATAGTTTTGGGGAAGGCCTATGCGTACACAGCACCTTCAGATCAGAAAGGAAGAGGAAACTAAGTTATTGTCGGACATGCATCCCGGGAAAAGCAAGACAAACGCATGCATGAGAGCTTTTTATTTTTTCTATAACTGCATTTTTTTTGTTGTGGCCCTGTTCATGTTCTGACCTGACAAAATAAAAAAGAAAATATTTTTGTATTCCTTCACAGGTCTGGATCTCTGCTTTGTGTCTTGCTTTTTGTGATATTATTGGCTTTTAAAAATGGTTTCGCACTAAAAGACTTGAGTCCGAACAAACTGGGGGTTTACATTTATAGATTGGACGTGGTGATTTTGTAGTGATGGGATTCAATGGCAAAAAGAATTTAACTTGGAATGAACTTCTAACAGATGTTAATGAGTTTTCAATATGATATTCATATAAATTTTAGCCAGTCAATTACCCATGTAAATCCATTAGTCCCAAGTTAATAGGATCAATTAAATGAACATGCGTGACGAGGTTCTAATTGACGGAGAGTCTGAAGACGATGACACCTTATTAAATGAGGTTTATTGATAATGTTTGAAGTAACTACATGATTTAAAACAGTCCTCGTCATTCACAGTGTCGATGTGGTGTAGTTTGCTTTCGTTTTTCTATCCTTGTTTTAATTACTGATTTAAATGACTGCAGTCCTTGCTTTCGATTCACAACAAAAGGAATCTTAATCGACAAGATGAACTTGTTCACACATCAAGGGGACACGTTTTTGATACTATTCTAGTATAAATGTCGACGGGTGCAGGTGTGGAAAAGTATATTTATTTAAACGAACTTGTGTCATCTGAACCTGAAGTGAAGACGGAGCAAGGTTGCAGTTACACATTTTCAACAGTAGGTGGCAAAAAAAATCTTCGTCACTGTGACAAAATATAAAAACCACACATATAGAAAATGTAAAATATTATTAGATAATTAGTACATTCTGACAGAATCGTTTTTTTTCTCATTTTTAAAGTAGACATGTGTAGAAATATTTGTTCAGTGCTGTTTTCTTGGATCGACCGTCTTCCCCGGGGTGCGTTCAGTGCTGCTGTCGTTGTAGTAGTACAAATGCTGCGCTGTTTGAACCGCGCAGCCGTGCGCCGCTTTCTCACCAGCCCCCGGGCTTTTATTTATTGTGGTCATGGCGAGCGAGTGGGTAGAAGGCGCTAATGCGACAAATTAGTCACTGCATGACATTAGAGAGGAGTTTATCCAAAAACAGATATCTGTGGAAGCGCAAATCTGCTCCGTCGATGCCGAACGCAGCCCTTCGAGAAGATTATCCCAACGTTATCTGAAGCAAAAGGTGAGTATTAAAGCGATTTTCTACAAATTAAACACGCTGTCCTCTACAAATCCCCTCAGCAAATGGCTCCTCTTTTTACACTGCCACAAAACGAGTCGGTGATTAAGGTAGTAACTTGTTTTTTTACTTTATTTATTTATTTCGGTCGCTTGGTTGCTGTTGCATTTTAACAAAAGACGCGTAACGTTACGTGTGTGATGCGGTGCAGTAATATTAATCGAGCGCCTACATTTAGGATGCGTTATCCATCATATGATTTATTAAAATGAAATTTGAGACGGTTTTGTGTTCTAGGTATGAATAAGTTGAAGGGAAATAACAGAACAGTGAAGCGACCTGCATCTTCTGCTCTCTGTCACAATAACATCTGACCCACAATACTGCAGATTGAGATTTAAGGAGCGAAACCCTATTTTCCACTCGTAATGAAATGGATTAAATGCACGAAAATGTTCATCTGATTATTAAATATCTCACTTTATGATTAATCAGGATAACTAATAGCCAAACAGGTCCAGTTTAGGCTGCCCAAATTGTCTCATATTAAATCTATTGACACTATTTAGGACACTATTTAGAACCCAAAAGGACTAAAGTCAGTCTGGTCTAGTTGTAGAAGAATATAA